>CM038144.1:347362226-347619906 GCA_021437245.1 Aegilops speltoides
GTTCATCATGGAGACCTGGACCCCTGCAGGTGCCGTTTTCCCCGCTGCCAGGCTCCCACCAGAGAGAGATCCCATTTCCGTTTTTCTAGAGCAAGCTCAAGCGGTACCGAATCACAAAGAACAGTTGAGTTTTCTAATTCATCTATTATTCTATTTCTTGCATTTATAGAATAGCATTCAGCAGTTAGTTGTAGCGCGCCTTCCCTCCTTCTCTCATTTCGGAAAGATTTGGTAGTATTTTCTTACAGGTACAGGGCCAGGTGCTTCTCCAGCTCTTGGTACCGAGTGAGGAGACCTGTTGGTTGACCAACTGAAGGAAACGACGCCTCTCCTGCTTTGCTTACTTTTGGCCAATATTAAGAGTGTGCTCAGCGAGTTCTCTCGATACACCCGGCATGTCAGAAGGTTTCCATGCAAAGATGTCCCGGTTCTGATGGATGAACTCGATGAGCGCGCTTTCCTATTTGGGATCTGGATTGGCACTGATACTGAACTACTTAGATGAGTCGCCTGGAACAAAGTCAACAAGTTTAGTATCATCGGTTGACTTAAACTTCATTACCGGCCCATGCTCTGTGGTTGGCTTTTTCAAAGATGTCATATCTACCGAGTCAACATTGTCCTTATAGAACTTCAACTCTTCTGTCGCACAAACAGATTCAGCATAAGCGGCATCGCCTTCCTCACATTCCAAGGCTATCTTCCGCTCCCATGCACTGTGATGGTACCCTTATGACCCAGCATCTTGAGCTGCAAATAAACACAACACGGTCGCGCTATGAACTTGGCATAAGTCGGTCGTCCAAACAGGGCGTGATACAGTCTCTTGATTTTGACTACTTCAAAAGTTAACATCTCAGCCCTAGAATCATGTTCATCTCCAAAGGCCACTTCCAGCTCAATCTTACCCACTGGGTATGCCGACTTACCAGGAACCACTCCATGAAAAACAGTGTTGGAAGTCTTGAGATTTTTATCAGTCAGACCCATGCGACGAAAGGTCTCATAGTAGAGGATGTTGATGTTACTGCCTCCATCCATGAGTACCTTAGTGAATTTATATCCACCAACCTGAGGGGCCACCACCAAGGCCTGGTGACCCGATTGTCAACCCGGGGAGGGTGATCCTCCCTACTCCAGAGAATAGGTTGCTCAGACCATCACAAATAACAAGGAACTGCCGGCTCAACAGCGTTGACAGCCCTCTTATGAAGCTTCTGGTCCCGTTTACACAAACGGGTGGTAAACACATGATATTGTCCACTATTTAGTTGCTTTGGATGACTCTGGTATCCACCCTACTGCTGCTGCTGCTAACCTCCCTGGCCAGATTGCTGATTATATCCACCTTGATTGCCTTGAGAGTTTGGCATATTGGAATTTGAACCACCGCCCGGGCCATGAAAACTGCCGCCACCCGAGCTGCCGCTTGGCCCATGATTTCCGTCGAACATGTTGGAATTCTTGAAAGCCTTCATGATCGTGCAGTCCTTCCATAGGTGAGTGGCCGGTTTCTGTGGGGTGTCGTGCCTCGAAAAGGGCTCATTCAACAACTGCTCAAGTGTGGGGCTTGACCCACCGGACCGAGGGGGTGGCCTCCCCTTACATCGTTGATTGTTGCCCTGTGCATTGGTGTTAGCCACAAACTCCAAGCTACCATCAGCCTTACGTTTATTATTGCCTCCTTGATTTGCCGGGTTATGCTGAGGGCCCTTGTCGTTGCCATTCTTTTTTTCCTTCCCTGTCTTTTCATCATCAGACTCAGGATCCTTGGTACTGTCAGAGTCGGCGTACTTGACCAGAGCCGCCATCATCATACTGCTACGTCTTGAGCTTGCGTTGGTTTTCCTTGAAGAGGAAAGGGTGATGCAGCAATAGTAGCGCAAGTATTTCCCTCAGTTTTTGAGAACCTGTTGACATCGGATTTTGGCAAGGTACAAAAGGCAAGTAAGATGGCTTCAAGTAAAAGAGTTTTCGGCATGCAAAGTTTCAGGTCGCCGAGTGGAATAACTTTGATGTTTAGCTTATCGCCATTCGACCTTATCTCGGTGGCCGAAGTTGTACTCCGAGTGACAAAATTCAACATTCCGAGTGGTTTTCGGCCGACCATGCCTTCAAGACGACCTCGGATGAAGGAGTACTCTAAAGGAATTATCTTCGTCTCGTCGAGACAATCGATTTTGATATATAAATCATCTCAATTCGAGTTCATATGCAAAAGTTAGAGGCAATACACTGCAGGCTGAAGCCGAGTGGAAATCTGCGCAAAGTACCGACGCCATGTCCGATGGGTCGCGCGAGCAATTAGCCCCTTAAGAAGTCCTTGAATTGAAAAACCTTCAACATGGAAAAGTTTCTTCTCGTCGAGCCGATCGATTTTCATATAAAATTCGTCTCAATCCGAGGTCGTATGCAACCTGGAGAGGCAAATCAAGATCAGACTATGTTTTTGGTCGAGTGAAAACTCACTGGTCGAGTGAAAACCTACCGATCGAGTCACCGGTCGAGTGAAAACCTACCGATCGAGTCCAAGGTCGAGTGGAAACCTACCGATCGAGTCACCGGTCGAGTGAAAACCTACCGATCGAGTCACCGGTCGAGTGGAAACTTACCGATCGAGTCACCGGTCGAGTGAAAACCTACCGATCGAGTCCAAGGTCGAGTGAAAACCTACCGATCGAGTAAAAGGTCGAGTGAAAGCCTACCGATCGAGTAAAAGATTGTCTTCCGAGTGAAAATATAGTCATCCGAGTGAAAAGTCCAATCGACCATCCGAAAGTGAAAGACTCTAATATCCGAGTGGATGAGCTCAAATCCGAGTGAAACTGAACATGTGCCCAAAAGTTTATCAAGATGATCTCGGATGAAGAAGTGTTCAATACAGAAGTTGTGCGTATCGTCAAGACGGTAAACTTTGATTTTGGCGTCATCGTCATCAGAGATAGTATATGGCCTGCAAATTCATTACAAGACTCGGATGATTCAGTCTACCGCAAGACCGAGTCCGACTGGAAGGTAAAGATGACCTCGAAAAGTGTTCAAGATGGCCTTATTTGAAAAAGTGATCAACATGAGAGTTGTTCGTATCGTCGAGGCGCACAAGTTTGGTATTTGGGCCATCTTGATCGGAGGTCATATGGAGGCTCGGCGGCCTGCACAAGGAGGAAGACAGAAGTTGGGCCAGATTCAGATCAATCCGAGTTGGAATAGAACTAGGACTCTAGGACGCGAATTGATGTAATTTTTCTTGTAAGGAAAGCCTAGATGAATCCTTTACTTGTACGGGAAGTCCAGCCGCCTCTTATATATGTTAGGGACGGCCGATTGAACAACACACAATCGAACAAATCAATATACTACTTTTTCCCGCCTACTTTTTATCTCTCCATCATTTTTCTATCTCGTTCTTCGCTGTTCTTCGTGTTTGAGAGCTGCGAATCCCGAGGCTCTAGGGGCGAGCGAATCGACCTAGGGCAGCCCATAGCCGCCGCAATCCTGACGGGTCCCTCCCGGTCTTGTGGGTTTCGGTTCTGCAAAAGCACCCGCCGATGCCTTGCGTGTCGCCGTCGGTCGGGTCTCCTTCGACGTGAGCTGCGTGCATCACCCCGCGCCGAGGGTACACGTGACGTGTTCGTGTGTCAACACACTTTTGGCGACTCACTGGGGATCAAGATCAATCATCATCATCCACCATGTCCGATCTTCCCAAGCCATCTGAGGTAGACGCCGACAACATCATTAAGCCTAGTCTTGATGAGATATCGGCCGATCATCGCCAAGTCTATGAGGAGTACAAGAAGGCGCGCGAGGAGAAGGACTTGCAGGAGTTCCTTGCAAAGTTCAAGAAGGATCGCCAAGGCAACATCACTCCGATTGAAGAAATCAAGTTCCCTCCTCTTCAAGCCAAGCAGGTTAAACCCTCTGTAAGTACTACCTTTTCTCCTGAGCAGTGGGCTGAGATTGAAAGTCGTATTGCTGATGGTAACAATCTAGTCTATCAAACTTTCATAGAAAATACTAATGCTTAGAAGAATACATCTCAATCGACTAGTGGTAATGATGGTGTAGCTGCTAGTGTGCAAAACCCTAATCTGGCTTTACCTATCTCATCGGCGCCTCCCGTGCCGATGACTTATTATCCTACCCAAACAAATCAGATTGTGGCTGCACCCATTAATCCTATTATGAGCATGCCAGGTTTGGTGGTGACGCCGAACCAAACCCTACCTACAGCTACCACCACTCGACCACTACCAAATTATGTGTCGACATACATGCCACAATTCCTACCTACAGCTAGTAACCCTACTCCTCCAATGCCACTGCCACAAGCTTCATCGTCCACTATGGATGATGGTTTAGCTAATCTTAGAGAGGAGATGGCTAAGATGCTTCGAGAGAATTTTGGAGTTGAGTTACCTCGGAATCGGATTTACCAAAAGCCGTACCCCGAGTACTTTGATGCCATCCAAAGCCCTCCGTGATATAAAATTCCAGATTTTGTTAAGTTTAATGGAGAGGGCACAAAAACCACATGGGAGCATGTTAGCCAATACTTAGCACAATTGGGTGAGGCAGGCTCACTGAATGAGTTGAAAGTGCGTTTATTTCCTTTGTCATTAACTCGTACCGCATTTTCATGGTTTTCTTCTTTACCACATGGTTCCATTCGAGTTTGGTCGCAGCTAGAGCAGAAATTTCATGATCACTTTTATAGCGGCGACAATGAACTCAAGTTGTCACATCTAACATCGGTTAAATAGAAGCATGATGAATCGGTCTCCGATTACGTCAAAAGATTCAGAGAAACGAAAAACCGGTGTTTTAGTTTGGTGATAACCGAGAGAGACTTAGCGCACCTAGTGCTTTGAGTGGTTTGAGGACTCCCATTAGAGAAAAGCTAGAAGGCTACGAGTTCCTAAATATCAACCAAGTCTTACAAAGGGCTTTGGCTCAGGAAAGCCGAAGCAAAGACCTCAGAGAAGTGCATAGATACAAATCCGATCGACCAAAGATGAATATGGTGGAATATGATAGTGATCACTCGGACAATGAGGGTGATGTTTTTGTTATCGAATTTGTTTGGCCATCTAAGGCCAAACCCTTTACTTGTAATGATCTCAAACCGATTCATAAGAATCGTGATGAAGAGATGAAGTTTACTTTTAACATTGCTAAGTGTGATAAAATATTTGATGCTTTGCTACAGGCTAAGATTATTAGAATATCTCATACTTTACCGCCGTTTGAAGAGCTGAAACGGCGTGCTTATTGCAAGTATCATAATTCTTTTCTCATGCTACTAATGATTGCAATGTTTTTCGACGATGATACAATCGGCCATTAATGACGGACGATTGAACTTTTCTGAGATGCAAATTGATAAACAGCCCTTTCCAATGAACACCATGGATTTAGAAGGGAAGAAGCTGCTCATTCGGCCGGAGGTAGCCGAATCTGCTAATAAAGCTAATGTCATTGTTGGTGAGCCCAGGAAAGACAAGGAGGGCGACAAGGTCTTGGGGAGACAGGTTGTGCTTGATAAGCAACCCGATGGCAAGGAAGTGATCAAAATCACCATCAAGAATCCTACACTCGGGGGGCAACCGCAAATGCAAGAAAATACTCGTGTTAAATTTGTCAAGCCCAAGAGTCCAGAAGTTGGCAAGTGGAAGAAGAATGAAGTTAAAGTGCAGCGCAAGCGGATCAAGCCAACTTTTGATATGTTGATGTCCAAGTATGCTAACCAATCGGCGGTTCTAGTTTCAATCGACCGACTCATCCTAAACGACCAAGGTCACCATCGGTTGATATGTTCATCGGTATTCAAAACCGAGTGGACCAAGGGCGCAGATTTCGAAGAGCAGAGGCAATCTGTGGGATCGACTTGGTTACTCATATAATGGCCGACTCAACATTGGTGACTATCGACCGGCTGGTCAAAATATGCGACCGGATGGAAATTATCCGAGTGTAAGAATGCACCTAGGTGGAAGCTATCTGAGTGAAAAAATATGGATGGGTAGATTCCATCCGACTGAGTTCCATCCGAGTGGATACCATCTGAGTGACATCAATCCGAGTGGATTCCATCCAAGTAAAAAGGTGCGCCCGAGTGGAAATTTCATGCATTTGGAAAATCGAAAGGAATGGCGTGTTAAGTCACCAAGTGTTGCAGCAGTTGAGTCGGAGAAAATGGATGTCGACTCACTTATCTTGGGCACCGAAATATTCCCCATACAGCAGCCGACTGTGCATAATCACTCAACTGAGCCGATACTTTCTATCGCGCCAAAGCACTCGGCTAATGACCATGAAGCAAGCACCAGCCAAGTAAAGGTGAGAGATGCTAAATACACTCGACCAAAGTGGTGTCCTCCAGGGCTAACAAAGACACAGAAGAGGAAACTACAGAGGTTAAGGAGTCAAGAGATGGCGGAGCAGGAGGCCGAGAAGCAAAGGGATAAGTTGTTCAATGACACTCGCCCATGGTTCCAAAGAAACAAGTGTGGAGGCCAAAACAAATACAAGATACATCAGCTTCTACATCTATCACAGAAGTGCCTACACCACCCAAAGAGGACGATGCGACAGCTATTACATCGTCTGTGGCACTTCTTACCTCTCCTTCACTCGGACAGATTTCAGAATCGGTCGATCCACTTGAAGAAGAGGTTGATATGTTGGACTATGAGTCTACGCCGGTTCATGAAGGTATGGATATCAATATGGTGTATTACTTATCTGCTGAGTTTCGTGCTGTAGATGAGGAAGGGGAGGTGGCTCAGCTGGATTTTGGCCCTAAAAACGCAATATTCGAGAAGCCAAAAGAGCCAGTAACACATTTGAAACCGTTGTATCTTAGAGGTCATATCAATGGATCGCCACTTAGTCGAATGCTTGTTGATGGTGGTGCTGTGGTAAATCTTATGCCCTATTCGGTCTTCAAGAAATTGGGTTTGCCTGATGAAGAATTGATGAAGACCAATATGGTGCTCAACGGGTTTGAAGGCAAAGAGAAAACTGAAGCCAAAGGTGTAATGTATGTGGAGCTTACAGTCGGAAGCAAAACTTTGGCCACTGCATTCTTTGTCGCTGAGGTGCAAGGTAACTACAACGTTATACTAGGCCGTGATTGGGTTCATGCAAACCAGGTCGTGCCATCCACTATGCACCAGTTTTTGATTCATGGGTTGATGATGAAGTGGAAGTCATTCATGCGGATAACTCGGCTGTGTTGCTTTGGCGATGCATCGGTGGATTGGCAACATCCCAATGCTACTTGCTTGACGGGGCGTGACTTATCGAGTTTGATTTTCTCGGTCACGACCAAGAATGGTTTTGTGCCCGTGTCTTTAAAGCCGATCAATGCAATCGGCTCCAAGGTATTATATGTTTAAATGGATCCTAATTCCGAGTGGTTACAAAAACGTCTTGCAAAATATCGGTCCAGCGAGAACGATATGTATGAGTCTATTGAGGAGTTGGATGACATGGATAAACTTGGACAAGGTTTTACATCGGCCGATCCGTTAGAAGAGGTAGATATCGGAGATGGATCGGTCAGTCGACCGACATTTGTAAACAAAAATTTGAAAGCCGATTGTAAAGCTAAATTAATCGAGCTATTGAAAGAATATGTTTGTTGCTTTGCATGGGAATATCATGAGATGCCAGGGTTGAGCCGAGAGCTAGTGGAGCATCGGTTGCCTATAAAGGCGGTTTTAGACCTTATAAGCGATCGGCGTAAAGTTTAATCCGAAAACATATGACCGGATCAAGGAAGAGATCGGTCGATCGCTTGAAGCTAAATTCATTCGACCTTGCGGTATGCCGAGTGGATTTCTAACATTGTCCCAAAGGAGAAGAAGGGATCCGGCAAGTTGAGGTGTGCATTGACTTCAGAGATGTGAATAGGGCTACACCCAAAGATGAGTATCCCATGCCAATAGCCGATATGCTTATTAATGATGCTTCGGACATAAGGTTATTAGATTTCTAGATGGTAATGCGGATACAATCAAATTTTATGGCGAAGAGGACATGTACAAAACAGCTTTCCGATGTCCTGGTTTCCTTGGTTTATTCGAGTGGGCGGTGATGACATTCGGATTGAAAAATGTCAGCCACATATCGAGGGCTATGAATTTGATTTTTCATGATTTACTCGGTGTCATACTTGAAGTTTATATTGATGATATTGTTGTCAAATCGGATGCTTTTGAATCTCACTTGGCCGATTTGCGTTTAGCTTTTGAAAGAATGAAAAAGTATGGACTGAAGATGAATCCTTTGAAGTGTGCATTCGGCGTGTCTGCTGGCAAATTTTTGGGTTTCATTATTCATGAAGATGGCATCGAAATCGATCCCAAAAAGATAGAAGCCATACAGAAAGTGGAGGCTCCAACATGCAAGAGAGATATGCAAAAGTTCCTTGGCAAGGTCAATTATTTGAGAAGGTTCATAGCTAATCTGTCAGGGAAAGTTGATGCATTCACTCCTATCCTTCGGTTAAAGAATGATATTGATTTCACTTGGGGGGCAAAACAGCAAGAAGCCTTTGATATGATCAAGAATTATTTGTGCACTCCTCCGGTGATGAAACCACCCAAACATAGAGAGCCTTTTAAACTTTATATTGCAGCAGAGGAAGGTGTTATTGGTGCTGTTTTGACTCAAGATACCGAAGGAAAAGAGCATGCCATTACATATTTGAGCAGACGTTTATTGGACGCCGAGACAAGGTATACATTTATTGAAAAACTATGTCTATGCTTATATTACGCTTGCACAAAATTGAGACATTATCTAGTGCCGAGTGCTTGTGTAGTAGCTTGTCAAACCGATGTCATTAAGTACATGTTGCATAGGCCAATTCTTAGTGGTAGAGTTGGCAAGTGGGCTTATGCTTTGATTGAGTATGATTTGGCTTATGAATCTCTAAAATCCATGAAAGGCCAAATTGTTGCTAATTTCATTGTTGAACATCGGATTAATGACAAGCATGATGTTGATATGAACCTTGTTTCATTAGTGCCATGGAGATTGTACTTTGATGGTTCAGTTTGTAGCAATGGCCAAGGTGTTGGTATTGTTTATATATCTCCTCATGGTGCTGTTTTTGAAGCCTCATGCCGCTTAGAATATTTTTGCACAAACAATCAAGCCGAATATGAAGCATTGTTATTCGGTCTAGAGATGTTACTTGCTATAGGTGTTACACATATTGAGGCTTACGGTGATTCGTTACTAGTGGTGCAGCAAATATCCAAAGTCTTTCAATGTTTGGACGAATCACTTAATGTTTATCTTGATAGATGTCTAGATATGATTTCTACTTTGGATTGTTTTAGCATTGCACATATATCTAGACATGACAATTGGAAAGCAAATGAGTTGGCACAAAGAAGCATCCGGATATCATGTTGATCATGGCATGTTTCATATCTCTCAAAGACCAATGTCTTGTCTTACCAAGATAGAAGAGGCGAACCTGAACCCACCGATTGCCATTAACAAAAATCTAGTGCAGGTGATAATTCCATTGGAGAAAGCCCATTGTTGACTACTTGTGCAATCCGAGTGAAAGGGTAGACAGGGCTGTTCGGTATGGCTTTCAAGTATACAATGAGAGATGATGGTCTTTACCGCGAGCAATCGATGATGTTCTTCTAAAGTGTTTGGATGAGGACCAGGGCAAGAGTTGCTATGGGAGAAGTACATGAAGGTATTTGTGGCACTCACCGATCGGCTCCCAAGATGAAATGGTTATTGCGACGTCTTTGGGTTTTATTGGCCGACTATGATTAATGATTGCTTCAGATATTATAAAGGGTGTGAAGCTTGTCAAAAGTTTGGTGATATTCAATTGGCTCCTGCTGCTATGTTACATCCTATTATCAAACCGTGGCCTTTCAGAGGTTGGGGTTTAGATTTCATTGGACAAATCCACCCATCTTCCTCAAAAGGGCATCGGTTCGTATTGGTGGCAACTGATTATTTCACTAAATGGTCTGAAGCAGTACCTCTCAAGAACATGACACATATGGAGGTAATTCAATTCATAACCAAGCACATTATTCATAGATTCGGTATTCCTCAAACGTTAACTACAGATCAAGGTTCATCTTTTATGTCACACCAAGTCAGAGAGTTTGCCGAATCTTATAATATAAAGTTGCTCAATTCCTCTCCATATTATGCCCAAGCTAATGGACAAGCTGAGTCTAGCAATAAAATCCTAATCAAGCTCATCAAGAAGAAGATTGAGGATAATCCGAGGAGATGGCATGAGTTGTTGTCTGAAGCTTTATGGGCACACAGAATTTCAAGGCATGGTGCTACAAAGGTGACTCCATATGAGCTAGTATATGGTCGAGGCTGTTTTACCAAAGGAGGTAAATTTGAATGCTTTGAGAATAGCCAAACAAAATGATTTATCGGCAGTAGACTTTTATAACTTGATGATGGACAATATTGATGAAGTTCTTGATAAGCGTTTGGTTGCTTTGGAGTCCATAGAGAGAGACAAGTTGAGGGTTGCAAGAGCTTACAATAAGAAAGTTAAGTTGAAGAATTTTCAAGTTGGTGAACTCGTGCGGAAAGTGATTCTACCGATTGGTTCAAGAGATAGAAAATTAGGAAGTGGTCTCCAAGTTGGGAAGGTCCTTTTAGGATTACAAGGGTTGTTCCTGGAAATTCATATTTGGTAGAATCAATACAAGGGCATTGTTACCCGAGCTCTCAACGGAAAATATTTGAAGAAGTACCACCCGAGTATGTGGCGAAGCTTTGAGTAGGCAATGGCGATATCGATTATCGCCTTTAGCACAAACATGGCGATACATAATTATCGCCTGAGGAAAATAAATGGCCGATGGAGTGTTGACATCGTCCTTAGAACAAACACCGTGCTTATTATTTTTCGCCGCGCAAGCTTTGCCGAAAAACAGGGGGGCATGTGTTGACATCGGATTTTGGCAAGGTACAAAAGGCAAGTAAGATGGCTTCAAGTAAAAGAGTTTTCGGCATGCAAAGTTTCAGGTCGCCGAGTGGAATAACTTTGATGTTTAGCTTATCGCCATTCGACCTTATCTCGGTGGCGAAGTTGTACTCGAGTGACAAAATTCAACATTCCGAGTGGTTTTCGGCCGACCATGCCTTCAAGACGACCTCGGATGAAGGAGTACTCTAAAGGAATTGTCTTCGTCTCGTCGAGACAATCGATTTTGATATATAAATCATCTCAATCCGAGTTCATATGCAAAAGTTAGAGGCAATACACTGCAGGCTGAAGCTGAGTGGAAATCTGGCGCAAAGTACCAGACGCCATGTCTGATGGGTCGCGCGAGCAATTAGCCCCTTAAGAAGTCCTTGAATTGAAAAACCTTCAACATGAAAAAGTTTCGTCTCGTCGAGCCGATCGATTTTCATATAAAATTCGTCTCAATCCGAGGTCGTATGCAACCTGGAGAGGCAAATCAAGATCAGGCTATGTTTTTGGTCGAGTGAAAACTCACTGGTCGAGTGAAAACCTACCGATCGAGTCACCGGTCGAGTGAAAACCTACCGATCGAGTCCAAGGTCGAGTGGAAACCTACCGATCGAGTCACCGGTCGAGTGAAAACCTACCGATCGAGTCCAAGGTCGAGTGGAAACCTACCGATCGAGTCACCGGTCGAGTGGAAACTTACCGATCGAGTCACGGTCGAGTGAAAACCTACCGATCGAGTCCAAGGTCGAGTGAAAACCTACCGATCGAGTAAAGGTCGAGTGAAAGCCTACCGATCGAGTAAAGATTGTCTTCCGAGTGAAAATATAGTCATCCGAGTGAAAAGTCCAATGACCATCCGAAAGTGAAAGACTCTAATATCCGAGTGGATGAGCTCAAATCCGAGTGAAACTGAACATGTGCCCAAAAGTTTATCAAGATGATCTCGGATGAAGAAGTGTTCAATACAGAAGTTGTGCGTATCGTCAAGACGGTAAACTTTGCTTTTGGAGTCATCGTCATCAGAGATAGTATATGGCCTGCAAATTCATTACAAGACTCGGATGATTCAGTCTACCGCAAGACCGAGTCCGACCGAAGGTAAAGATGACCTCGAAAAGTGTTCAAGATGGCCTTATTTGAAAAAGTGATCAACATGAGAGTTGTTCGTATCGTCGAGGCGCACAAGTTTGGTATTTGGGCCATCTTGATCGGAGGTCATATGGAGGCTCGGCGGCCTGCACAAGGAGGAAGACAGAAGTTGGGCCAGATTCAGACTGAATCCGAGTTGGAATAGAACTAGGACTCTAGGACGCGAATTGATGTAATTTTTCTTGTAAGGAAAGCCTAGATGAATCCTTTACTTGTACGGGAAGTCCAGCCGCCTCTTATATATGTTGGGGGTGACGGCCGATTGAACAACACACAATCAAACAAATCAATATACTACTTTTTCCTGTCTACTTTTTATCTCTCCATCGTTTTTCTATCTCATTCTTCGCTGTTCTTCGTGTTTGAGAGCTGCGAATCCCGAGGCTCTAGGGGCGAGCGAATCGACCTAGGGCAGCCCATAGCCGCCGCAATCCCTGACGGGGTCCCTCCCGGTGCTTGTGGGTTTGGTCTGCAAAAGCACCCGCCGACTGTCTTGCGTATCGCGCTGTCGGTCGGGTCTCCTTCGACGTGAGCTGCGGTGCATCACCCCCGGCGTCGAGGGTACACGTGACGTGTTCGTGTGTCAACAGAACCAAGGTATCAATCCAATAGGAGGCTCCTCAAAAGTCCCACGCACCTACACCAACAAACAAAGAACTCGCAACCAACGCAATAAAGGGGTTGTCAATCCCTTCACGGACACTTGCGAAAGTGAGATCTAATAGAGATAGTATGATAAGATAAATATATTTTTGGTATTTTATGATATAGATTGGAAAAGTAAAGATGCAAATAAAAGTAGATAGAAAGCTTATATGATAAAAGATAGACCTGGGGGCCATAGGTTTCACTAGTGGCTTCTCTCAAGATAGCATAAGTATTACGGTGGGTGAACAAATTACTTCGAGCAATTGATAGAAAAGCGAATAATTATGAGATTATCTAGGCATAATCATGTATATAGGCATCACGTCCGCGACAAGTAGACCGACTCCTGCCTGCATCTACTACTATTACTCCACACATCGACCGCTATCTAGCATGCATCTAGAGTATTAAGTTCATAAGAACAGAGTAACGCATTAAGAAAGATGACATGATGTAGAAGGATAAACTCAAGCAATATGATATAAACCCCATCTTTTTATCCCCGATGGCACCAATACAATAAGTGCCTTGTTGCCCCTGCTGTCACTAGGAAAGGACATCGCAAGATTGAACGCAAAGCTAAGCACTTCTCCCATTGCAAGAAAGATCAATCTAGTAGGCCAAACCAAACTGATAATTCGAAGAGACTTGCAAAGATAACTCAATCAGACATAAAAGAATTTAGAGTAGATTCAAATATTTCTCATAGATAAACTTGATCATAAACCCACAATTCATTGGATCTCGACAAACACACTGCAAAAAGAGTTACATCGAATAGATCTCCAAGAAGATCGAGGAGAACATGGTATTGAGATCCAAAAAGAGAGAAGAAGCCATCTAGCTAATAACTATGGACCCGAAGGTCTGTGGTAAACTACTCACAACTCATCAGAGGGGCTATGGTCTTGATGTAGAAGCCCTCCGTGGTTGATTCCCCCTCCGGCGGAGCGCCGGTGAAGGCTCCAAGATGGGATCTCGCGGATACAGAAGGTTACGGCGGTGGAACTAGGTTTTTGTGGCTTGTTCTGATGTTCTCGAGGTACGTGGGTATATATAGGAGGAAGAAGTAGGTCGGTGGCCTCCCGAGGGGCCCACGAGATAGGGGGCGCCCTGTAGGGGTGGGCGCGCCCTCCACCCTCGTGGCCGCCTCGGCTGCTTCTTGACTTGCACTCCAAGTCCTCTGGATCACGTTCGTTCCAAAAATCACGCTCCTGAATGTTTCATTGCATTTGGACTCCGTTTGATATTCCTTTTCTTCGAAATACTGAAATAGGCAAAAAAACAGCAATACGGGCTGGGCCTCCGGTTAGTAGGTTAGTCCCAAAAATGATATAAATGTGTAAAGTAAAGCCCATAAACATCCAAAATAGGTAATATAATAGCATGGAACAATCAAAAATTATAGATACGTTGGAGACGTATCAAGCATCCCCAAGCTTAATTCCTGCTCGTCCTCGAGTAGGTAAATGATAAAAACAGAATTTTGGATGTGAAATGCTACCTAGTATAATTTTCAATGTAATTTTCTTTATTGTGGCATGAATGTTCAGATCCAAATGATTCAAAATAAAAGTTCATATTGACATAAGAAATAGTAATGCTTCAAGCATACTAATCAAGCAATCATGTCTTCTCAAAAATAACATGGCTAAAGAAAGTTATCCCTACAAAATCGTATAGTCTGGCTATTGCTCTATCTTCATCACACAAAGTATTTAATCATGCACAACCCCGATGACAAGCCAAGCAATTGTTTCATACTTTAGTAATCTCAAACTTTTTCAACTTTCACGCAATACATGAGCGTGAGCCATGGACATAGCACTATATGTGGAATAGAATGGTGGTTGTGGAGAAGACAAAAAAGGATAGGATAGTCTCATATCAACTAGGTGTATCAACGGGCTATGGAGATGCCCATTAATAGATATCAATGTGAGTGAGTAGGGATTGCCATGCAACGGATGCACTAGAGCTATAAATGTATGAAAGATCAACAAAAGAAACTAAGTGGGTGTGCATCCAACTCGCTTGCTTACGAAGACCTAGGGCATTTTGAGGAAGCCCTTCATCGGAATATACAAGCCAAGTTCTATAATGAAAAGTTCCCACTAGTATATGAAAGTGACAACATAGGAGACTCTCTATCATAAAGATCATGGTGCCAATTTGAAGCACAAGTGTGGTAAAAAGGATAGTAGCATTGTCCCTTCTCTCTTTTTCTCTCATTTTTTTCCTTATTTTCTTTTTTCTTTTGGTCCTTTCTTTTTTTCTTTCTTTTTGGCCTTTCTCTTTTTTTTTAGTCCGAAGTCTCATCCCAACTTGTGGGGAAATCATAGTCTCCATCATCCTTTTCTCACTGGGACAATGCTCTAATAATGAAGATCATCACACTTTTATTTACTTACAACTCAAGAATTACAACTCAATACTTAGAACAACATATGACTATATATGAATGCCTTCGGCAGTGTACCGGAATATGCAATGAATCAAGAGCGACATGTATGAAAATTATGAAGGTGGCCTTGCCACAATTACGATGTCAACTACATGATCATGCAAAGAGCAATATGACAATGATGATGCCTGTCATATAAACGGAACGATGGAAAGTTGCATGGCAATATATCTCGGAATGGCTATGGAATTGCCATAATAGGTAGGTGTGGTGGCTGTTTTGAGGAAGGTATATGGTGGGTGTATGGTACCGGCGAAAGTTGCGCGGCACAAGAGAGGCTAGCAATGGTGGAAGGATGAGAGTGCGTATAATCCATGGACTCAACATTAGTCAAAAGAACTCATATACTTATTGCAAAAATCTACAAGTCATCAAAAACAAAGTATTATGCGCATGCTCCTAGGGGGATAGATTGGTAGGAAAAGACCATTGCTCGTCCCCAACCGCCACTCATAAGGAAGACAATCAGTAAATAAAATTGTGCTCCAACTTCATCACAAAGCGGTTCACCATACGTGCATGCTACGGGAATCACAAACTTCAACACAAGCATTCTTTAGATTCATAATCACCCAACTAGCATGACTTCAATATCACTACCTCCATATCTCAAAATAATTATCAAGTATCAAATTGATCATAACATCCAATTCACTTTCTATGATAGTTATTATTATACCCAACTTGGATGCCTACCATTTTAGGACCAATTTTATAACCATAGCAAATACCATGCTGTTCTAAGAGACTCTCAAAATAATATAAGTGAAGCATGAGAGACTAGAAATTTTTACAAAATTAATCCACCGCCGTGCTCTAAAAGATATAAGTGAAGTACTAGAGAAAAAACTATCTAGCTCAAAAAGATATAAGTGAAGCACATAGAGTATTCTAATAAATTCCAATCAAGTGGTCTTCGTGTGTACAGCAAGGATGATTGTGGAAAATTAAAAAGCAAAACTAATATCATACATGACGCTCCAAGCAAAACACATATCATGTGGCGAATAAAAATATAGCTCCAAGTAAAGTTACCAATGAACGAAGACGAAAGAGGGGATGCCTTTTGGGGGCATCCCCAAGCTTAGGCTTTTGGATATTCTTGAATATCTTGGGGTGCCATGGGCATCCCAAATCTTAGGCTCTTGCCACTCCTTATTCCATAGTCCATCAAATCTTTACTCAAAACTTGAAAACTTCACAACACAAAACTCAACAGGAAATCTCATAAGCTCCGTTAGTGAAAGAAAGCAAAACCACCACATAAGGTACTGTAATGAACTCATTATTTATTTATATTGGTGTTAAACCTACTGTATTTCAAGTCTTCTTTGGTTCATACCACTTAATACTAGCCATAGATGCATTAAAATAAGCAAACAACACACGAAAAACAGAATCTGTCAAAACAGAACAGTCTGTAGCAATCTGTAACCCACGAATACTTCTGGAACTCTGAAAATCCTACCAAAATAGGAAGTCCTGGAAAATTTGTCTATTGATCTACAGCAGAAAGAATCAGCGCAAAAACTCGTTTCTGTGACTTAACAAAACTAATTTCGTGTGTGCAAAGTTTCTGTTTTTTCAGCAGAATCAAATTAAATATCACCATAGGCTATCCTATAGGTCCTACTTGGCACAAACACTAATTAAAACATAAAAACACATCTAAACAGAAGGTAGATGCAAAATTTATTACTAAACAGAAAAAAAAGCAAATAAAATTGGGTTGCCTCCCAACTAGCGCTATCGTTTAACGCCCCTAGCTAGGCCTAAAAGCGAGGATAGATCTAAGTAGTGCCATAATAATATGATAAATCTTGAAAACTCATCTCATATTCTCTACGTTCAGCAGCAAGTTTACTTTGAGGCAAGCAAAAGTAATCAAAAGGGCTAAATTTAATGGGACAAAAGTCCCCAAGATCAATCACAGGAGGGATAGGTTCCTCCTTTGGCCCTTCATATTGCGCAACTAATTCATCATTATAAGCATTCTTTTGGCAGAATTTCGTGAGCCTATACTCAAGAGAGTATCCTAGCTCATTATTTCGAAGAGAAAAATCATTATTAAGTTTGGAAACTCTATCAACTAGGACATTGGTTGGAACCTTTTTTCTAAGGTTTTCAATGAAAGCTACATAGTCCAAGGATTGAAAACGCCTAATCTTCTCTTGATCAAAGAGAATCGCCTCTATGGGAGGACGACCGGCGTCCATCCTATAGTGCGCAAAGATTTCTTTGGCCTCTCTTATTATAAATCTAAACTCATGAGTTAAAAAGATAGTAACAGCATGCTTAACAGAAGAATGCTCAATATTAGAAAATTGTAGGAAAATTCTTTGTATGCAAGGATGCATATGCATAAATTGTCTTTCAAGCTCAACTACAAGCATAGCGACAGCATTCGCAAGACTACTAGTTCTATGAAGAATAGAACCACCCATAGAAGGTAAAGCACCGGCACAGGTAAAGAAATCTTGAATAACACCTTCTCCAATAATGTTACCACTACCGATTCTAAACGTTTTAGTATGCAAGATAGGGGGTTCTTCAGCAGGAGCATCAGAATTTTCCATGTTATCATTATTGTCCATATCGACGATAATCTCCCCAATGTTAGACATAACGGCAAACAAAAGTGAAGAAGAAGAAGGGAGCAAGCGAAAGAGAGAGGAGATTGGGAAAGAGAGGGCGTATAAAACGGCAAGGGTGAAGTGGGGGATAGGAAAACGAGAGGCAAATGGCAAATAATGTAAATGCAAGGGAGATGAGTTTGTGATGGGTACTTGGTATGTCTTGACTTGAGCGAAGACCTCCCCGGCAACGGCGCCAGAAATCCTTCTTGCTACGTCTTGAGCTTGCATTGGTTTTCCTTGAAGACGAAAGGGTTATGCGCAATAGTAGCGTAAGTATTTCCCTCAGTTTTTGAGAACGAAGGTATCAATCTAGTAGGAGGCTCCTCAGAAGTCCCACGCACCTACACAAACAAACAAAGAACTCGCAACCAACGCAATAAAAGGGTTGTCAATCCCTTCACGGCCACTTGCAAAAGTGAGATCTAATAGAGATAGTATGATAAGATAAATATATTTTTGGTATTTTATGATATAGATTGGAAAAGTAAAGATGCAAATAAAAGTAGATAGAAAGCTTATATGATAAAAGATAGACCCGGGGGCCATAGGTTTCACTAGTGGCTTCTCTCAAGATAGCATAAGTATTACGGTGGGTGAACAAATTACTATCGAGCAATTGATAGAAAAGCGAATAATTATGAGATTATCTAGGCATGATCATGTATATAGGCATCACGTCGCGACAAGTAGACGACTCCTACCGCATCTACTACTATTACTCCACACATCGACCATTGTCCAAAGATGCATCTAGAGTATTAAGTTCATAAGAACAGAGTAACGCATTAAGAAAGATGACATGATGTAGAAGGATAAACTCAAGCAATATGATATAAACCCCATCCTTTTATCCTTGATGGCACCAATACAATAAGTGCCTTGCCGCCCCTGCTGTTACTAGGAAAGGACATCGCAAGATTGAACCCAAATCTAAGCACTTCTCCCATTGCAAGAAAGATCAATCTAGCAGGCCAAACCAAACTAATAATTCAAAGAGACTTGCAAACATAACTCAATCATACATTAAAGAATGCAGAGGAGATTCAAATATTTCTCATAGATAAACTTGATCATAAACCCACAATTCATCGGATCTCGACAAACACACCGCAAAAAGAGTTACATCGAATAGATCTCCAAGAAGATCAAGGAGAACATGGTATTGAGATCCAAAAAGAGAGAAGAAGCCATCTAGCTAATAACTATGGACCCGAAGGTCTGTGGTAAACTACTCACAACTCATCGGAGGGGCTATGGTGTTGATGTAGAAGCCCTCCATGGTCGATTCCCCTCCGTGAGCACCAGTGAAGGCTCCAAGATGGGATCTCATGGATCTGAGAAGTTTCTGGCGGTGGAACTAGGTTTTCGTGGCTTGTTCTGATGTTCTCGGGGTACGTGGGTATATATAGGAGGAAGAAGTAGGTCGGTGGCTGCTCGAGGGGCCCACGAGATAGGGGCGTGCCCTGTAGGGGTGGGCGCACCCTCCACCCTCGTGGCCACCTCGACAGCTTCTTGACTTGCACTCCAAGTCCTCTGGATCACGTTCGTTCCAAAAATCACGCTCTCATAGGTTTCATTGCATTTGGACTCCGTTTGATATTCCTTTTCTTTGAAATACTAAAGTAGGAAAAAGACAGCAATGCGGGTTGGGCCTCCGGTTAGTAGGTTAGTCCCAAAAATGATATAAATGTGTAAAGTAAAGCCCATAAACATCCAAAATAGGTAATATAATAGTATGGAACAATCAAAAATTATTGATAAGTTGGAGACGTATCACGTACCCATATCATTACAATCGCGCTTGAGCTGCCCTAGCTTCATCTTCAGAGGCAAAAAACGACAATTTTTCTCCAACATTAAGACTGCAGAGCCGGCATCCATCTTATCAGACGAATGTATTATGGCTTTGACCCGGCGCACCTAATGGGTCGTGGACTCACCTTCCTCCTGCTTGCAATTAGTCAAATCCACAATTGACATGGGCTGCTTACATGTATCTTTGAAGTTCTGAATGAACCGGGCTTTTAACTCGGCCCATGACCCGATGGAATTAGGTGGTAGCTGAGGGAGTCCTGGATTAAGGGGTCCTCGGACAGTCGGACTATATACTTTGGCCGGACTGTTGGACTATGAAGATACAAGATTGAAGACTTCGTCCCATGTCCGGATTGGACTCTCCTTTGCGTGGAAGGCAAGCTTGGATATTTGAATATGTAGATTTCCTTCTCTGTAACCGACTCTGTGTAACCCTAGCCTCCTCCGGTGTCTATATAAACCGGAGGGTTTAGTCCATAGGACAACAACAATCATAATCATAGGCTAGCTTCTAGGGTTTAGCCTTTACGATCTCGTGGTAGATCAACTCTTGTAATACCCGTATCATCCAGATCAATCAAGCAGGAAGTAGGGTATTACCTCCATCGAGAGGGCCCGAACCTTGGTAAAACATCGTGTCCCCTGCCTCCTGTTACCATTAGCCTTAGACGCATAGTTCGGGACCCCTACCCGAGATTCGCCGGTTTTGACACTGACATTGGTGCTTTCATTGAGAGTTCCACTGTGTCGTCGCGATAAGTCTTGATGGCTCCCTCGATCATCTTCAACAATGCTGTCCAGGGGGAGGTTTTCCTTCCCGAACAGATCTTCGTATTCGGTGGCTTCGTACTACGGGCCAACTCGCTTGGCCATCTGAAGCAGACTGATAGCTACGCCCCTGGCCATCAGGTCAGGTTTGGAAGCTTAAACTATACTGCCGCATTCATGGAGACTTGACCTTCGACGGATTCAAGCCCGTGACAGGTGCGCCGAACAGTCACGACGGGCATGACTTTGATCTGCCGTCGGTCAGTATCCGGGAGATCACACCTGCGTTGGCACCGGGAATCAATCCAGAACAGATCGTGCCTTCCGAGGACGGGTGGATGGACCCCGCCACGGAGGCCGCACACTCATCGGCATCGGAGCCGAACACTGATCCCACCTCCTATGAGAGTAGCGTCATCGGACCCCCGGACTCCTCCCTGGCTGCAGGATCCAAACCGCGTGCTTCCGTGCCTATCGAATTAGATTGGGCACCCCTCAGGGAGTTCACCGCCACGGATATTTTTCACCACTCACCCTTGGGTGATGTGCTGAACTCATTAAGGTCTCTGTCCTTGTCAGGAGACTCTTGGCCGAACTATGTTCGGCTCGAGTGGGAAGCGGACGATGAAGAAATTCGTTCCCCACCCACCACCCACTTCATAGCCACTGTCGGTGACTTAACCGTCACGCTCGATTTCGACTCCGAAGACGTCGACGGTATGTACGACAACGCAGGAGAAGAACAGGAACCCTCGCCCACTGGGCACTGGACTGCCACCTCATCATACGATATATATATATGGTGGACACACCAAAAGAAGGAGACGGTGACGATGCCACGAAGAATACTTCCCTCGACAGGCCACCAAAGCGGCGCCACGGACGCCGCTCTAAATCCCGCATCAGTAAAAACATCGACAATAGCGCAAGAAATAATAATACCCCGGTTGATTCCAAAGGAAACGACGACCCCACGGACCCAGCGATGGAGCAGGGTGAGCCAGGGGATGGTGCAAACAGTCTGGAGCCGACGTAGGATAATGCCGATCCCGAGGGTAAAATTCAACAACCCGTCTTCAAAGAGGAGAACAGCCCGGACGATGATGCACTCATCATCCGAGAAAAGATCTCGGAACAAGAGAACCTCCACAAAAGGCTTATTGCCACCGTGAGGAGCCTAAAGAAGAAGAAGAAGCAAAGGCTTAAAGCTGCGCAGGATACGCTCAACCATAGGTGGAACAAAGTGCTCGACACAGAAGAAAAATACGGCGACAATCGTCACACAAAGAGCTATCCAAAGCGCAAGCTGCTGCCCGAATTCGACGAGAAGGCTGTAGAGCCCATTCAGCCGAAAACGACCGATCAGCCGGACCAACCGCCCCGTGGCCGTGACAAAACGTCTAATGATGCCGCACACAAGTTAGCACACGATTTACGTGAGCTCCTGGATAGAAAGTCCGGTATGGCCAGATCCATCTATGGATCTAGGAAGCACGCTCCGGTGCAGGATCAGAGGTACCGAAACGATCACATTGATCGAACAACAGCTAGGAACCAGAACCGAACACAACAATCATCGACAACATGCCACAACATGACCAAATACAGGGGTGCCGCACACCCCCTTTGTGAAAGAACATGCGGTGCCCCCATGTTTGGTTTTGGTAATTGATGACAATCTCTATGGACTAATGGTCGCCTTGAGTTATATTTGAAGGGTTTGTCCATAGGCTTTTCTTGGAGTCCATTTGTTGGTTTCAAGGAGAGTTTGTGATGACCAAGGTGCTATTAAGGAATTAACCAAAGATTGGTCATATGAGTGTTGTGCTTATAGCAAGCATGTCTTGAAGAAGAAGAGTGTGTGATCATTCATGTTTACCTTCAAGACATCATCCAAATGAAGAGAGTTGGAAAGATTCTAGGTTGATCAAGACTAAGTCAAAGAGTGAATCAAGTTGATCAACACACAAAGCATAGAAGATGTACTGAGAGGGATCAAGCAATCCCATGGTATGGTAAGCATTGTCAATTATGCTTTGTGTACTAACCCATGATCTTCGCGAGAGTTCTTTGTGGGGTTAGGTTGTGGTGTGCAAGTTCAAGTGAAGCATCACGAAGAGATCAAATGCTTGAAGCTTGTCGTCCATTGTGGTGACAATGGACTTGTGAAGACGTCGGAAGAGGCTCACCCATAGTGGAGTATGGGGGAGCAATCAACTAGTCTTCATTGAGCCAACGCAATTAAGAAAGGTGGTCCAACTTGAGGGAGTCAAGATCGTCATCATCTAGCTCAAGTGGACCATGTGCAAGGCAAAGGTTTGCCCTTGATAGGTTTTCTATTTTACCGGTCTCATGGTAATTGTGGGAGACCGGGTTATAGGATCGATTGCCGTACTATCAAGGGGGCTCTCAATGAGTATCTTGATCGTATCGTTCGTAGAGAGCTCAAACCATTGCATCCTTGCATCTTCTTGCTGGTTCTTGTTTGGTTCTTCTCCTTGTGAGTTTTGGAGCTTATGGTCATTTTCTTGACAAGCTCGAGTTCATCGAAAACGGAGTTCACATGCTTCTTCTATGATGTTTTCGATGTTGTAGGTCATGCCCGTTCTTCTCCGTTGGAGGCAGCCGCTGTTTTGATGCTACTCGTCGTCTTGTTTCCAACAAGCTTGAGTTTGCTCAATTCGGAGCTCTTTTGCAGAAGTTATGGCGGTTCTTGTTTTCGTGGAGTTTACTTGTTTTCGTGGAAGTGGCATTAGGATGGCGCCAGCGGTAGTACCGCTGGGCCGGAGCGGCAGTACCGCTTATCGCCCCAAGCGGTAGTACCGCTGTTCCTCGGCGGTAGTACCGCCCATGGCCATAAGCGGTTCTGCGCGGGTACCGCCTCGACTTGAGACGTGTTTTCTCGTGTCGGGTTCAGCGGCAGTAGGAGCGGTAGTAGGAGCGGTAGTACCGCTCATGTGCGGCACTACCGCGGTTACCACCGCCCCTAGTACCGCTCAATGGCCCTCCTCTCTGTTCCTTCTCCATGGGCTCGTGGTAGGCGCTGTGCGCGGTCCCAGCGGTAGTACCGCTGGGCCAAGCGGCAGTACCGCTGGCTCCAACGGTAGTGCCGCTCATACGGCTCTGCTTTGCACTCTGTTTCGCTCCGCTCTTCGTGTTCTACCGCCCGGGCGGTAGTACCGCTCCCCTGAGCGGTAGTACCGCTCGTCTTGTGGATCGAGCACATAACGTTTGGATTCGGGAGCTCCTATAAACGGGGGTCTTCTTCCCCATTCAACCTTATCCTTTGAGCTCGTGTTCTTCCCCCATTGTTGACCTTCTTCGAGCTTGCTAACTCTCAATCCCTCCATGGATTCTTGCTAGTTTTTGAGGGAAAAGAGAGAGGAGCTCTAGATCCACATTTCCACCAATCACTTTCTCCTCTATGTGAGGGGAACCCATTGGATCTAGATCTTGGAGTTCTTGGTGTTCTCCTTCTTGTTCTTCCTCTCATCTTCCTCCCTAGCATTAGTTGCTTCGCTGGGATTTGAGAGAGAAGGACTTGGGCACTCCGTGTGCCCTTGCCATTGCATTTGGTGCATCGGTTTGAGTTCTCCACGTGATACGTGGAAGTTACAAGTTGAGAAGCTTATTACTCTTGGGTGCTTGGTGCCCTTGAGCTTGTTCCTCTTGGGTGCTTGGGCGCCCTAGGCAGTTAGTGTTGTTCGGAGCTCAATCATTGTGGTGTAAAGCTCCGGACAGCGTCGAGTCTCAATTAGGTTGTGGAGATGCATACGAGCAATTTGATGGGTTCGGTGACCGCCCCAAGGATTGCCAAAGTGTCTGGTTCGGTGACCGCCCCAAGGGTTGCCATTTATGCAGGTTGGTGACCACCCTCAAGGGTCCCTTAGTGGAATCACGGCATCTTGCATTGTCGAGGGCGTGAGGAGATTCTGTGGCCCTAGTGGCTTCTTGGGGAGCATTGTGCCTCCACACCGCTCCAAGCGGAGATTAGCATCCGCAAGGGTGTGAACTTTGGGATACATCGTCGTCTCCGCGTGCCTCGGTTATCTCTTACCCGAGCCCTTTACTTATGCACTTTACTTTGTGATAGCCATATTGTTTCTTGTCATATTTCTTGCTATCACTTAGTTGTTTATCTTGCTTAGCATAAGTTGTTGGTGCACATAGGTGAGCCTAGTTGTTGTAGGTTTTGTGCTTGTCAAATTAACCCCTAGGTTTATTCCGCATTTGTCCAAGCCTAAACCATAATTATTTTAAAACGCCTATTCACCCCCCCCCTCTAGGCGACATCCACGATCTTTCACTTTGCTTCACTGATGAGGTGCTGGATCATGAATTTTCGGAAGGATTTAAACCCGTGAGTATAGAGGCATACGACGGAACTACAGACCCTGGGGTCTGGATTGAGGACTTTATCCTTCATATCCACATGGCTCGCGGAGATGATCTCCACGCCATTAAATATCTACCCCTCAAATTAAAGGGACCAGCTCGGCACTTGTCGTGGAATTGTCACGGCAGATGTCCTTAGTGTGAGGACTTAGTCGCGAGGCCAACGCATCTATGTGGTAGCTTGAGAGGGGTTGGGCGGAATCGAGAGACGCAACACAAGACAAGCATTTAGACAGCTTCGGGCCCCGGGAAACATCATACGGTAATAACCCTACATGTTGTTTGTGGCTAGGTCTCATTATGATCATGAGGGAGTCGCCGGCTTGGCCGGCTCTTTGTGTCTAGCCCTAGAGATTGTTTCTTCTTACTTGTCCCTCTTTGGGGAGCCCTGCCCCTCCTTATATATGTTGAAGGGGCGGTTTACATGGCTAGTCCTAGTTGGACTAGGATTATTCTATTACAAGTGGAGTCCTAGTCTTTCTTCCTTTGTAGGAGAATAGTCCTTACGCTTTCCTCATAAACCAGCCCACTATTAAATGTGAACCGACCTTCTGGGACTTGGGCCTCGTCATCCATTTGACCCGCACGCCAAGTTACTAATGAACCGCCAAGATCGGGCGGGTTACCCGTGAATCGCCAAGCTCCGGGCGGGTTACCAGTGAGTCGTCCAGTCCGGCCGGGTTATACTTTCGGCCGGGTTATGCCGCGGGGTATATCCCCGACAACACTGGTTGAAAAGCCTCCTTGAAAACTCAATTGGAAGTTGGGAAGAGCTCGAGGATGCTTTCAGGGCCAATTTTCAAGGGACCTATGTCCGGCCTCCGGACGCAGACGACGTAAATCACATAATTCAACAGCCTGGAGAGTCAGCCCAAAAGCTCTGGAACAGGTTTCTTACTAAGAAGAATCAAATAGTCGATTGCCCGGACGCCGAAGCCTTAGCGGCCTTCAAGCATAGTATCCGGGACGAATGGCTTGCCAGACACCTCGGCCAAGAAAAACCTAGGACAATGGCAGCCTTAACAAGCCTTATGACTCACTTTTGCACGGGCGAGGACAGCTGGCTGGCCCGTAGCAGCACCATCGACCCAAGCACATCCGAAGTCAGGGATGGCAACGAGAAGCCGCGACACAACAACAACAAGTGTCGATACAACGATGACAGCCCAGAGAACACGAGGTTAATGCCGGATTCAGGGGCTCTCGATCCGATCAACGGAAGAAGCCATTTAAAGGCAGCAGAGGTGGACCGTCCAGCCTAAACAAGATTCTAGACAAATTATGTTAGATTCACGGCACCCCTGAAAAACCTGCAAACCACACCCATAGAGAGTGTTGGGTTTGCAAACAGGTCGGCAAGCTGAATGCCAAACAAAAGGGGAGGGAAACGGCAAGTGAAGATGACGACGAGCCTCGTCAGCCGAACACTGGAGGACAGAAGACATTCCCACCAGAAGTCAAAACAGTGAATATGATTTACGTAACTCACATTCCAAAGAGAACGCGCAAGCGCGCACTCCGAGACGTATACGCTGTTGAGCCCGTCACCCCTAAATTTAATCCTTGGCCGGCCTGCCCGATCACCTTTGACCGCAGGGACCATCCGACTAGTGTCCGGCACGGCGGATTGGCTGCCTTGGTGGTTGACCCAATAATTGACGAATACCACCTCACACGAGTCCTTATGGACGTCGGCAATAGTCTAAACCTGATATATCAGGACACTGTCCGCAAATTGGGGATAGACCCTTCAAGGATCAGCCTAAGTAACACTACCTTTAAAGGAGTGATACCTGGCGTCGAGGCCCACTCTAGTACTAGAGGTTGTATTCGGTTCTCCCGACAACTTCAGAAGCGAAGAATTAACCTTCGACATTGCTCCACTCCGGAGTGGCTATCACACACTACTCGGACGAACGACCTTCGCTCGTTTTAATTGAAGGAAATATGCCCCAGAGGCAATAATAAAGTTATTATTTATTTCCTTATATCATGATAAATGTTTATTATTCATGCTAGAATTGTATTAACCAGAAACATGATACATGCGTGAATACATAGACAAACATATTGTCACTAGTATGCCTCTACTAGACTAGTTCATTAATCAAAGATGGTTATGTTTCCTAACCATAGACATGAGTTGTCATTTGATTAACGGGATCACATCATTAGTAGAATGATGTGATTGACATGACCCATTCCGTTAGCTTAGCACTTGATCGTTTAGTATGTTGCTATTGCTTTCTTCATGACTTATACATGTTCCTACAACTATGAGATTATGCAACTCCCGTTTACCGGAGGAACACTTTGTGTGCTACCAAACGTCACAACGTAACTGGGTGATTATAAAGGAGCTCTACAGGTGTCTCCAAAGGTACATGTTGATTTGGCGTATTTCGAGACTAGGATTTGTCACTCCGATTGTCGGAGAGGTATCTCTGGGCCCTCTCGGTAATGCACATCACTATAAGCTTTGCAAGCAATGTAGCTAATGAGTTGGTTACGGAATTATGCATTACATAACGAGTAAAGAGACTTGCCGGTAACAAGATTGAACTAGGTATTGAGATACCGACGATCGAATCTCGGGCAAGTAACATACCGATGACAAAGGGAACAACGTATGTTGTTATGCGGTTTGACCGATAAAGATCTTCGTAGAATATGTTGGAGCCAATATGAGCATCTAGGTTCCGCTATTGGTTATTGACCGGAAACGTGTTTCGGTCATGTCTACATAGTTCTCGAACCCGTAGGGTCCGCACGCTTAAGGTTTCAATCACAGTTTTATTATGAGTTTATGAGTTTTGATGTACCGAAGGAGTTCGGAGTCCCGGATGAGATCGGGGACATGATGAGGAGTCTCGAAATGGTCAAGATGTAAAGATCGATATATTGGACGACTATTCGGACATCAGAAAGGTTCTGAGTGGTTTGGGTATTTTTCGGAGTAACGGGGAGTTACGGGAATACGGGGGAAGAAGTATATGGGCCTTATTGGGCTTTAGGGGAGAGAGAGAGGCAGGACGTGCGCCCCCCAATGACTAGTCTGAATTGGACTAGGGGGAGGGGCGGTGCCCCCTCCTTCCTTCTCTTCCCACTCCCCCTTCCTTGTCTCCTACTCCTACTACATGATAGGGGAGGAATCCTACTCCCGGTGGGAGTAGGACTCCTCCAGTATGCCTCCATAGGGCCGACCCTCTCCCCTCCTCCACTTCGTTTATATCACGGGGCAGGGGCACCCATAAACACAACAATTGATCTCTTGATCTCTTAGCCGTGTGCGGTGCCCCCCTCCACCATAGTCCTCCTTGATAATATTGTAGCGGTGCTTAGGCGAAGCCCTGCGATGGTAGAACATCAAGATCGTCACCACGCCGTCGTGCTGACGGAACTCTCCCTCGACACTCGGCTGGATTGGTGTTCGAGGGACGTCATCAAGCAGAACGTGTGCTAGAACTTGGAGGTGCCGTAGTTTCGGTGCTTGATCGGTCGGGCCGTGAAAACGTACGACTACATCAACCGCGTTGTTCTAACGCTTCCTCTTTCGGTCTACGAGGGTACGTGGACACACTCTCCTATCTTGTTGCTATGCATCACCATGATCTTGCGTGTGCGTAGGAATTTTTTTGAAATTACTATGTTCCCCAACAGTGGCATCTGAGCCAGGTTTTATGCGTAGATGTTATATGCACAAGTAGATCACAAGTGAGTTGTGGGCGATACAAGTCATACTGCTTACCAGCATGTCATACTTTGGTTCGGCGGTATTAATGGATGAAGCGGCCCGGACCGACATTACGCTTACGCTTACGCGAGACTGGTTCTACCGACGTGCTTTGCACACAGGTGGCTGGCGAGTGTCAGTTTCTCCAACTTTAGTTGAACCGAGTGTGGCTACGCCCGGTCCTTGCAAAGGTTAAAACGATACTAACTTGACGAACTATCGTTGTGGTTTTTGATGCGTAGGTAAGAACGGTTCTTGCTCAGCCCGTAGCAGCCACGTAAAATTTGCAACAACAAAGTAGAGGACGTCCAATTTGTTTTTGTTGAGCATGTTGTGATGTGATATGGTCAAGACGTGATGCTATATTTTATTGTATGAGATGATCATGTTTTGTAACCGAGTTATCGGCAACTGGCAGGAGCCATATGGTTGTCGTTTTATTGTATGAAATGCAAGCGCCCTGTAATTGCTTTACTTTATCACTAAGCGGTAGCGATAGTCGTAGAAGCAATAGATGGCGAAACGACAACGATGCTACAATGGAGATCAAGGTGTCGCGCCGGTGACGATGGTGATCACGACGGTGCTTCAGAGATGGAGATCACAGGCACAAGATGATGATGGCCATATCATATCACTTATATTGATTGCATGTGATGTTTATCCTTTATGCATCTTATCTTCCTTTGATTGTGGTAGCATTTTAAGATGATCTCTCACTAATTATCAAGAAGTGTTCTCCACAGTATCGCGTTGCGAAAGTTCTTCGTCTTTGAGACACCATGTGATGATCGGGTGTGATAGGCTCTACGTTCAAATACAACAGGTGCAAAACAGTTGCACACGCGGAATACTCAGGTTAAACTTGACGAGCCTAGCATATACAGGTATGTCCTCGGAACACGGAGACCGAAAGGCCGAGCGTGAATCATATAGTAGATATGATCAACATAGTGATGTTCACCATTGAAAACTACTCCATCTCACGTGATGATCGGACATGGTTTAGTTGATTTGGATCACGTGATCACTTAGATGACTAGAGAGATGTCTGTCTAAGTGGGAGTTCTTAAGTAATATGATTAATTGAACTTAAATTTATCATGAACTTAGTCCTGGTAGTATTTTGCAAATTATGTTGTAGATCAATAGCTCGCGTTGTTGCTTTCATATGTTTATTTTGATATGTTCCTAGAGAAAATTGTGTTGAAAGATGTTAGTAGCAATGATGCGGATTGGATCCGTGATCTGAGGTTTATCCTCATTGCTGCACAGAAGAATTATGTCCTTAATGCACCGCTAGGTGACAGACCTATTGCAGGAGCTGATGGAGACGTTATGAACATTTGGCTAGCTCAATTCTATGACTACTTGATAGTTTAGTGCATCATGCTTAACGGCTTAGAATCGGGACTTCAAAGAGGTTTTGAACATCATGGACCATATAAGATGTTCCAGGAATTGAAGTTAATATTTCAAGCAAATACCCGAGTTGAGAGATATGAAGTCTCCAACAAGTTCTATAGCTAAAAGATGGAGGAGAATCGCTCAACTAGTGAGCATGTGCTCAGATTGTCTGGGTACTACAATCGATTGAATCAAGTGGGAGTTAATCTTCCAGATAAGATAGTGATTGACAGAGTTCTCTAGTCACCATCACCAAGTTACTAGAACTTCGTGATGAACTATAGTATTCAAGGGATGACGAAAACGATTCCCGAGCTCTTGGTGATGTTGAAATCGACGAAGGTAGAAATCAAGAAAGAGCATCAAGTGTTGATGATTGACAAGACCACTATTTCAAGAGAAGGGCAAAGGGAAAGAAAGGGAACTTCAAGTAGAATGACAAGCAAGTTGTCTCTCCTGCAAAGAAGCCCAAAGCTGGACCAAAGCCTGGCCGAGTGCTTACATTGCAAAGGAAATGGTCCTTTGAAGCGGAAATGCCTGAATATTTGGTGGATAAGAAGGATGGCAAATTGAACAAGGGTATATTTGATATACAGAGTTATTGATGTGTGCCTTACTAGTGTTTATAGTAGCCCCAGTATTTGATACTTGTTAGGTTGCTAAGATTAGTAACTCAAAGCAGGAGTTCTGAGAATAAACAGAGACTAGTTGAAGGGGAAGTGATGATGAGTGTTGGATGTAGTTCCAAGATTGATATGATCATCATCACACACTCCCTATATTTTTGAGATTAGTGTTAAACCTAAATAAATGTTATTTGGTGTTTGTGTTGAGCATAAATATGATAAGATCATGTTTATTGCGATACGATTATTCATCTAAGATAGAGAATAAATTGTTATTCTGTTTACATGAATAAAACCTTCTATGGTCATACACCCAATGGTGATGGTTTATGGAATCTTGATCATAGTGATACACATATTCATAATGTTGATGCCAAAAGATGCAAAGTTAATAATGATAGTGCAACTTATTTGTGGCACTGCCGTTTGGGTCATATCGGTATAAAGCGCATGAAGAAACTCCATAAAGATGGATTTTCGGAATCACTTGGTTATGAATCATTTGATGCTTGCGAACCGTGTCTTTTGGGCAAGATGACTAAAACTCCATTCTCCGGAATAATGGAACGAGCTACTAACTTGTTGGAAATAATACATACCGATGTATGCTGTCCAATGAGTGTTGATGCTCGTGGCAGGGTATCGTTATTTTCTGACCTTCACAGATGATTTGAGCAGATATGCGTATATCTACTTAATGAAGCACAAGTCTGAAACATTTGAAAAGTTCAAAGAATTTCAGAGTGAAGTGGAGAATCATCGTAACAAGAAAATAAAAGTTTCTACAATCTGATCGTAGAGAAGAATATTTGAGTTACGAGCTTGGCCTTCATTTTAAACAATGTGGAATAGTTTCACAGCTCATGCCACATGGAACACCACAGCATAATGGTGTGTCCGAACGTCGTAACCGCACTTTATTGGATATGGTGCGATCTATGATGTATTTTACCGATTTACCACTATCGTTTTGGGGTTATGCATTAGAGATAGCTGCATTCACTTAGGGCACCATCTAAATCCGTTGAGGCGACACCGTATGAACTATGGTTTAGCAGTAAACCTAAGTTGTCGTTTCTTAAATTTTGGAGTTGCGATGCTTATGTGAAAAAGGTTTCAACCTGATAAGCTCGAACCCAAATTGGAGAAGTGCGTCTTCATAGAATACCCAAAGGAAACTGTTGGATACACCTTCTATCACAGATCCAAAGGCAAAAAAATTCGTTGCTAAGAATGGATCCTTTCTAGAGAAGGAGTTTCTCTCGAAAGAAGTGAGTGGGAGGAAAGTAGAGCTTGATAAGGTAATTTGTACCTTCTCCCGAATTGGAAAGTAGTTCATCACAGAAATTAGTTCTAGTGATTCCTTCACCAATTAGTGAGGAAGCTAATGATGATGATCATGAAACTTCAGATTAAGTTACTACAAAACCTCGTAGGTCTTCCAAAGTACAGTCCGCACTAGAGTGGTACGGTAATCCTGTTCTGGAAGTCATGTTACTAGACCATGATGAATTTACAAACTATGAGGAAGCGATGATGAGCCCAGATTCCGCAAAATGGCTTGAGGGCATGAAATCTGAGATGGGATCCATGTATGAGAACAAAGTGTGGACTTTGGTAGAGTTGCCTGATGATCGGCAAGCCATATTGTATAAATGGATCTTCAAGAGGAAGACAGACGCTGATAGTAGTGTTACTATCTACAAAGTTCGACTTGTCGCAAAAAGGTTTTCGACAAGTTCAAAGTGTTGACTACAATGAGATTTTCTCAACTGTAGCGATGCTTAAGTCTGTCTGAATCATGTTAGCAATTACCACATTTTATGAAATCTGGCAAATGGATGTCAAAACTGCATTCCTTAATGGTTTTCTTAAAAAAAAGTTTTATATGATGCAACCAAAAGGTTTTGTTAGTCGTAAAGGTGCTAACAAAATGTGCAAGCTCCAGCGATCCATCTATGGAATGGTGCAAGCATCTCAGAGTTGGAATATACGCTTTGATAAGTTGATCAAAGCATATAGTTTTATACAGATTTGCGGTGAAGACTGTATTTACAATAAAGGGAGTGGGAGCACTACCGCCTTTCTGATAAATATATGTGTGTAACATATTGTTGATCAGAAATGATGTAGAATTTTTCTGGAAAGCATAAAGGAGTATTTGAAAGGAGTTATTTAAAAGAAAGACCTCAGTAAAGCTACTTACATATTGAGCATCAAGATCTATTGAGATAGATCAAGACGCTTGATAAGTTTTTCAATAAGTACATACCTTGTCAAGATTTTGAAATAGTTCAAAATGGAACAGTCAAAGAAAGAGTTCTTGCCTGTGTTGCAAAGGTGTGAAATTGAGTAAGACTCAAATCCCGACCACGGCAAAAAATAGAAAAGAGAATGAAAGTCATTCCCTATGCCTCAGTCATAGGTTCTATAAAGTATGCTATGCTATGTATCAGACCTATTGTATACCTTGCTCTGAATTTGGCAAGGGAGTACAATAGTGATCTAGGAGTAGATCACTGGACATTGGTCAAGAATATCCTTAGTGAGCACTAAGGAGATATTTCTCGATTATGGAGGTGATAAAAGAGCCCGTCGTAAGGAGTTACACTGGTGCAAGCTTTCACATTGATCCAGATGACTCTAAGTCTCAATCTGGATACATACTAAAAGTGGGAGCAATTAGCTAGAGTAGCTCCGTGCAGATCATTGTAGACATAGAATATTTCCAAAATACACAGGGCTCTAAATGTGAGAGACCCCGTTGACTAAGCTTTTCTCACGAGCAAAACATGATCACACCTTTGTACTCTTTGGGTGTTAATCACATAGCAATGTGAACTAGATATTGACTCTAGTAAACCTTTTGGGTGTTGATCACATGATGATGTGAACTATGGGTGTTAATCACATGCAGTTGTGAACATTATTATTAAATCACATGGTGATATGAACTAGATTATTGACTCTAGTGCAAGTGGGAGACTGAAGGAAATATGCCCTAGAGGCAATAATAAAGTTATTATTTATTTCCTTATATCATGATAAATGTTTATTATTCATGCGAGAATTGTATTAACCGGAAACATGATACATGTGTTAATACATAGACAAGCATATTATCACTAGTATGCCTCTACTAGACTAGCTCAGTAATCAAAGATGGTTATGTTTCCTAACCATATACATGAGTTGTCAATTGATTAACGGGATCATCTCATTAGTAGAATGATGTGATTGACATGACCCATTCCGTTAGCTTAGCACTTGATCGTTTAGTATGTTGATATTGCTTTCTTCATGACTTATACATGTTCCTACAACTATGAGATTATGCAACTCCCGTTTACCGGAGGAACACTTTGTGTGCTACCAAACGTCTAGCGTAATCGGGTGATTATAAAGGAGCTCTGGTGTCTCCAAAGGTACATGTTAAGTTGGCGTATTTCGAGATTAGGTTTTGTCACTCCGATTGTCGGAGAGGTATCTCTGGGCCCTCTCGGTAATGCACATCACTATAAGCTTTGCAAGCAATGTAGCTAATGAGTTGGTTACGGAATGATGCATTACATAACGAGTAAAGAGACTTGTCGGTAACGAGATTTAACTAGGTATTGAGATACCGATGATCAAATGTCGGGCAAGTAACATACCGATGACAAAGGGAACAACGTATGTTGTTATGCGGTTTGACCGACAAAGATCTTCGTAGAATATGTAGGAGCCAATATGAGCATCCAGGTTCCGCTATTGGTTATTGACCGGAAACGTGTTTCGGTCATGTCTACATAGTTCTCGAACCCGTAGGGTCCGCACGCTTAAGGTTTCAATGATAGTTTTATTATGAGTTTATGAGTTTTGATGTACCGAAGGAGTTCGGAGTCCCGGATGAGATCGGGGACATGACGAGGAGTCTCGAAATGGTCGAGACATAAAGATCGATATATTGGACGACTATATTCGGACATCGGAAAGGTTCTGAGTGGTTCGGGTATTTTTCGGAGTACCGGGGAGTTACGGGAATACGGGGAAGAAGTATATGGGCCTTATTGGGCTTTAGGGGAGAGAGAGAGGCAGGCCGCGCGCCCCCCAATGACTAGTCCGAATTGGACTAGGGGGAGGGGCGGCGCCCCTCCTTCCTTCTCTTCCCTCTCCCCCTTCCTTGTCTCCTACTCCTACTACATGGAAGGGGAGGAATCCTACTCCCGGTGGGAGTAGGACTCCTCTAGGGTGTGCCATAGGGGCCGGCCCTCTCCCCCTCCTCCACTCCTTTATATACGGGGCCAGGGGCACCCCATAGACACAACAATTGATCTCTTGATTTCTTAGCCGTGTGCGGTGCCCCCCTCCACCATAGTCCTCCTCGATAATATTGTAGCGGTGCTTAGGCGAAGCCCTGCGATGGTAGAACATCAAGATCGTCACCACGCCGTCGTGCTGAGGGAACTCTCCCTCGAAACTCGGCTTGATCGTAGTTCGAGGGACGTCATCGAGCTGAACGTGTGCTTGAACTCGGAGGTGACGTAGTTTCGGTGCTTGATCGGTCGGGCCGTGAAGACGTACGACTACATCAACGCGTTGTTCTCGCTTCGCTTTACGTATGCAGTGCGTGGACACACTCTCCTCTCTTGTTGCTATGCATCACCATGATCTTGCGTGTGCATAGGAATTTTTTTGAAATTACTACGTTCCCCAACATTAATGCAGTACCACATTACGCCTACCTCAAACTTAAGATGCCCGGTCCACGTGGCGTCATCACAGTTAGCGGAAACACAAAGCGTTCCTTAGGACGAAATAATATGTGGCGGCTCTAGCAGCCGAACACTGAGTGGTCCCTCCAACTAGGACTAATGACCGGTCGTCAAGACCATGGACACGGTTAGACGAGTCCGGCGCTCCACCTAATGTAACAGCCCAGTTGGGATTTCCCCATCAAAGATGCTAGGGGCTTCTCGCAAAAAGAGCCCATTGTTTGGCTCGACCCTATCAATACAATAGCATGTTGCATTTTCATGGTTCATTCAGATTAACACCTCATATGAAGTCTTTCACCTGGGTTTGTCTTTTCTTTTACAGATGATCATCATGCTACACCCTTCCAGGATACGGCACAACGGAGATAAAGGCGCAGACGTGCAGTAGGGCCCCGCTCAAAGGTTTCTTTTTAGATTAAGACCCTGCGTAAACCTTTTTAATGTCTCTTGTTGCTTCTTCCCCTCCGAAAACTTTATACAACCGGGAGGGATACTGGCATTTTCGGCATTTTTGTCACACCAGATTACTGCCCATACCTGGAAACTCAAGGCTTATTATCAAGGGCGTTATCCAGCCCAGTACACATTATAAAGTCCGAATACCTTAGGGAGTGGTCGGTGTCGTGAGTTTGGCCTTATATGCATCAGCTCTGAATCATGTCTTTGGTCAAATGTTGGGTTTGCCCGGCTCCCATGTTCTGCTACCTTACGTTCCGTTCCATCGGCTAAGGCGGCACCGGGAGAACTATTGTGATTGTGCCACGGTTCACCTGGATGAGCACCTCAGTAGAGAAAGCCGAAAACTGACTGTCATGATACAGCGCGAGACTGGTCAACCACTTGATGACCCAGTGGAATCTTCGCGATTCCTCCGCATTAACGAATGACCGATTTCCCGGTCACGTACATACGCACACGATATCTGGTTGAACGCGAAAGTACCAGGGGCTATATAGTAGCCCCACCATCAGACTCCTATGGCTAAGTGAAAGTGTTAAACCTATATAGTCCGATTGCCTGGTTTGCCGCGCTATCACCTCCTTAATGGACCAAGACGTTGGATCAAGTGTGCCTACGCGCTTTCTAGAACACCCCCGCATGATATGCGTGGGGGATGAAGCCGACGGCTACAAACTTTCAGGATATGTATATACATAAATGGCCGCACAGGAGGCATTATAATACTTTCGGGCAAATGTATAAAAACAGCCTTTATAATCAAAATAGCATTGTATTTACAATTGCGATACATGTCATTCGAACATGGCACTCTTTGAGCACTGAGCCTCTATTAAACGGGCGCCTTCTAAAACTTCTTCGAAATAGTGCTCGGCCGGGTCCTGGCCGTCCGCCGCACTCCGGGTTGCAATAGCGGTGGCTTCCATCCTAGCCCAGTATGTTTTAACATGGGCAAGAGCCATCCGCGCACCCTCTATGCACGTCGACCACTTCACAGCATCGATATGCAACACAACACCAAGGAATTGTTGCACCAATCCAAAATAGCTGTCCGGCCTTGGTCCTTGTGGCCAAAGATGATCCACGACAGACATCATAGCAAGTCTGGACAACCTGTGGAGTTCGGCCCTTGCGGCCATCTTTTCATTCAATGGCAGCGGACGCGTCGGGGCACTGAACTGCGACCAGAATAACCTCTAAGCCTTATGGTCTTTCCGATCTTTGTAAAACTCGGACGCATCAGCAGCACTCTTTGCTAGGTCCGCATATGCGTCCGCCGCACTCCACAACTCATCCAGAGGGGCATACTTCGGATCTCCGAATTTCATCCGCAACAGATAGGGCTTTCCAGCCACGATATCTCCGGCTTCACGAAGCTCCTCCCTCATCCCCCTCATTTCAGAGCGGGTTTCCTTGGCTGCCTCCAGGGCCTTCTGCAGGTCAGCTGCTTTTGCTTGATTTTCCTTTTCAAGGAGCTCACGGCGTTTGGCGGCATCTTCCAGCACGGTAGCCATCTGGGCTATCTTTTCTTCGCTCCGGCGATGAGCAGCCTATTCGGCTCTCAACTCCTCGACCGCCTTCAGAACGGCCGCATCACTTATCCGAGCTTGCTCCTTGGCTCGGGTAAGCTCCACCCGAAGGGTCTCCACGGCAGCAGCTCCATCCGCAGTGAAAGCATATTATAGATACTAGCATCATGCTCCTCTTAAAAATTTGCTGACAAGCCAAATATACATACCCTGGGCCTTGTCAAGCCGCTTGTTAACAAGCGCGATGTCGGCATCGGCCACGTCCAACTGTCGTTTTAGTTCGGCAAAATCAGCAGATCGGTCGGCCGCCGGACCCTCAGCCACCTGCACATAAAGCAGCACACTTATTACTAGAGATTACGATCCTCTGTTCGCTACGTTGATGGCAACAAGAGTCTCAGGGGCTACTATCTATACAGAGCACACTTAGCATGTGCGGAACCATCAAAAATACGTTTTTTTTGCGTACCTCAAAGCCTCTCAGTAAACTCGTAAAAGCTTCATTCAAACCGCTTTTCACGGACGAAATCCTCTCAACCACCGTACCCATTAAGGTAAGATGTGTCTCTGAGATGGTCGCTCACTCCAGAAGGCCTATTAATGTGTCCGGCTATGTGGCGGACAATCCCGGACTCCTCCTAAAGCTATCTTTGGGAGCCGGATATTCCAGACTTCGGGCAGCCGAAGTGTCAGCTTCTGGCCTTGGTGGATTAGTAGAAATCCTCCGTGACGACACCTCGGGGTCGTCCGCCCCATGTGACGGGGAGGTAGAAGGACGCTTCTCGCTCTCCATCATCTCCGGAGGAAGATCCCCCAAGGACGAACCCTGTAGGGAAGGGCTGCGAGCCGGACTGCAACAAATATGTTTCGGTCATTATCCTCAGAGACAAAACAGGATATGTTTACCAAAGTACTCTTTCACTTACGACTCGGTGGAGGGCTGGCCCCCTTGCGGGCGCCGCGCGGTAAGGATGACCTCTTGGGCAGGGTCCTCTGGCGAGGGTTTCTTCCCTCGTTTGGAAACCTCTGTTTCCAAATCTTCAGAGGCAACCCTTTTCTTACCTTGAGGAGAAGGGATTTTAGATTCCCCTCCCCGATTATCCTCCTTCATGGAGGCACCCACTCCTCCAAACTGGATGTGTAAAAAATGAGGCCCATCTGTGGCTTCTCTATTCCTCCCCTCGTCTTCCCTTGACGGCACCTGATACGACGCGCGGTCAAGCATCCTGGTCAACACAGGATTCGGCGAGCCTTCGGGAAGAGGGGCCGGACACCTAATCCTCTCCGCCTTCTTTAGCCAGTCCTGGCAGAGAGCAATTTTTTAAATGATGTTATAATAAACATAAAGGATGGTGTGTTCGGTAACAGAAGTATTTACTTGGGTATCCGGACGGTTACAATTGAGACCCGCGTCCTCGGTGGTGTCCGGACACTTTATTCGTGATCCAAAGAATGACTCATACATCTCTTTGAGCGTCATGCCGAGGAATTGTTGAACGGTTCGCGGTCCTTCCGGGTTGAACTCCCACATACGGAGAGGACGACGTTGGCAGGGTAGGACTCGACGAACCAGCATCACTTGCATTATCTTGACAAGATTGACGTCCCTCTTGAGAAGGTCTCGGATGCGGCTTTGCAATGTCAGCACGTCGTTAGCCGGCCCCTAGTCCATCCCCTTGTTGACCCATGACGCCAGTTGCGGTGGAGGGCCCGGGCGGAACGCTGGAGCGGCCACCCGCTTTGTACCTCGGGGGGTGGTGATGTAAAACCACTCCCGCTGCCATAAATCAGAAGTCTCCACGAAAGAACCCTTTGGCCATGGGGCGTCGACGCCTTTTCTTATTATAGCACCTCCGCACTCCACGTGATGCCCGTCGATCACCCTCGGCCTCACATTGAAGGTCTTGATCCATAGGCCGAAGTGGGGGTGATGCGGAGAAAGGCTTCACACACAATGATAAACGACGAGATGTGAAGGATGGAATCCGGAGCTAGATCGTGGAAATCTAGTCCGTGGTAGAACATGAGCCCTCTTACGATGGGATCAACGCTAAAACCTAGCCCTCGAAGAAAGTGGGAGATAAAAACAATGCTCTCGTTGGGTTCGGGAGTGGGGACGACCTGCCCTTGAGAAGGTAGCCTATGCGGAATCTCGGCGGTGAGATACCTGGCCTCCCTAAGCTTCCGGATGTCCTCCTCTGTGACGGAGGAGGCCATCCACCGGCCTTGATTGGATCCGGACATGGTCGAAGGATCGAAGTGCTTTATCTTGAGACTTGGGTGTTGGAACTCGAGGTACGGGAGGGGAAGGATTTAGCGTGGAAAGAAAAGGACAAGCATTGGCCCCCTTTATAAAGAGGACGAATATCAAGCGTCCCCCGTGACCGTTTGGGACTTGCCTAAAATCAAGGAGTCGTATTAAACAAACACGGTTGGGTTACCAACACCTGTATTGATGAGAATCCCGTGATAAGGGGGACACGATCTCTGCTTCGACAAGACGTGCCAATAAAACCGCCTCGCTGCACGTGTAGTGGCTGGTTATGAAAATGGTTCGAATAAAGACCGAACCGTGGTGTGATGTCATAAAAAGCTGTCAGCAGATTAGATTCGTGGAAAATTATACTCTCTATGGTTGTGTGTGGAATTTGTTTTGCAGAGCCGAACACGATCCTTGTGTTCAAATTCTTCTATGGAGTATTCGGAGAAGGAACCCGCCTTGCAATGTCGAAGACAATCTGCGTGCCGGACTCATCGTCATTGAAGCCTGGTTCAGGGGCTACCGAGGGAGTCCTGGATTAAGCGGTCCTCGGACAGCCGGACTATATACTTTGGCTGGACTGTTGGACTATGAAGATACAAGATTGAAGACTTCGTCCCGTGTCCGGATGGGACTCTCCTTTGCGTGGAAGGCAAGCTTGGATATTCGAATATGTAGATTTCCTTCTCTATAACCGACTTTCTGTAACCCTAGCCTCCTCCGGTGTCTATATAAACTGGAGGGTTTAGTCCATAGGACAACAACAATCATAATCATAGGCTAGCTTCTAGGGTTTTGCCTCCATGATCTCGTGTTAGATCAACTCTTGTAATACTCGTATCATCAAGATCAATCAAGCAGGAAGTAGGGTATTACCTCCATCGAGAGGGCCCAAACCTGGGTAAAACATCGTGTCCCCTGCCTCCTGTTACCATTAGCCTTAGACGCACAGTTCAGGACCCCCTACCCGAGATCCGCCAGTTTTGACACTAACAGTAGCCCCTTCAACCAAGTGTGGGCAGTCCCATCCAACATCATGGTCAAGTACTTGGCCATCACAGCGTCACTGACCTCCAGTAACTCCATAGCCATGTCGTAGATTTCAATCCATGCCCCAGGTTGTAAGTCGGCCGTATAATTAGGCACCTTCCTAGGTCCCTTGAAATCCTTGGGCAAGCGCTCCTTACGCAGAGCCGGCACTAGACAGGGGACACCTCCGGTCCTGGTGGCCATGCCTGCCTCAATAGAAGTCGTCGGATAAACCGGAAAAGGCTGGTAAGCCGTCGGCTGAGCCGCCTACTCAGCCGCCTGCTGAGCCGCCCGCTCAGCCTCTTGACGTATTCTGTCCTGATCCACCAAGTTAAAGGCTCCATTGCACGCTGGGTCATGCCCGCCTGGCCGGTTATGGCGCCGGGCGTTGCTTGAAACGGTCGCTGAGTCCATGTCCCTGCTATAACTCGGGCTCCGGCTTGGACGAGGGGTTGAATGAATCCTGTCCCGGCTATATGAGTACACCTCCTGTGCTAAAGCCATCTGAAGAAGTTCTCTGACCTTGCGGGTTTCAACCGTCATCGGAGAGTCGCCCTGCACCGGGAGAGCCGCCAGTTGTGCCGCCGCAACGATCATGTTCTCCAACGGGTTAGAATAATGACCCGGTGGTGTTGGTACATACTGAGGTGGAACAGTATTCATACGGGGAGGCCCCATCACCTGTGGTTGAACCGGCGTTCCAGCCCCGGGTGCCGCAACCCGGTCTATCTCCGACGAGTTACTGGGCCATGCACCGGGTGTATGGAAGAGGTTTCGAGGATCATAAACTGGAGGGAGCCACGACTGAGTCTTCTGGTATCTTCTCCTCATCACCTCATTGGATGCATTCTGATCCATCGTGAGCCGGAAAGTCTGTGCTTGAATCCGATGAGCCTGAGCATCCAGAGCCGCCCGCTCTGCGGTCATCCTGACATCTTCTGCTGCCAGATCTTCCTTAGCCTGCACTATATCTAGTTTTAACTGCGCCACTTCCGCATCATGTTGAGCTTGATCCGCCGGGTTTACCGCGGCGGTTAACAGAGCGGTCATCTTATCCGTGAGATCCATCAGCACCTGAGCCGGCGAGGGCACAGGGCCTCCTGCCCTGGCTGCTGCTGACCCGGAGGTTATTGCTGCCGCAGTTGTGGAGTCTTGAATAGGTTGCGTGCCGGCCATGAAGATTCTGACCCTGCTCGGCAGCTCAAGGAGATCCAAAATACTGCTGCCATCGGAACAGCCCCCAAGCCCACCGTCTTGCAGTTGATACAACGAATCTATCTCACTTGTGGATGACTCACCATCAGAATAGATGGCCGTCTCACCGCCATATGCAGATCCTTCAGAAAGTCCTCCGTGGATGCATCCCACGAAGGCACGCTTCACGGCTGGCAAAGCCCGGTGGGTCTCGCACGCTGAGCCGTCTCGACGAGGTCGGTGCAGATGTCCGGCTTAGGGCCCGGCTCGCTAATCTTGCCGATGAAGATGTGAATTCCGCCAAAGGGGACCCGATACCCGTACTCAATTGAGCCGGCGTCGGGGCCCCAGCCTACGTCGTCGATGTAGAGCTTGCCGTGACGACTCTTGGTCATCCGGCCCACAACGTATCCCTTGAGCCCTTCAAAGCTGCCCTTCAAGAACTCAAATCCACCGTGTGTTGGCCCCATAGTGGGCGCCAACTGTCGTGGAATTGTCACGTCAAATGTCCTAGTGAAAAGACTTAGTCGTGGAGCCATCACAACTAGGAAGCTTAAAGGGGTTAATCGGGACAAAGGACACGGGGTTTATACTGGTTTGGCCCCTTACGATGAAGGTAAAAGCCTACGATCCAGTTTTCAGTGAGATTGCTTATGACTCAATTACCAGGGAGCGGAATCGCTTGACCTAGCTTTCGATCTGATGTTACTTTCCCTGAACCGCCGCCGGGTCGTCCGTTTATATACAGAGGTCGACGCCCAGCGGCTCTCAGAGTCCTGGTCGGCTCATAAGCAGTGTCCGGCTCGGTCTCTAACTATTCTTGCCTTACAATACAAGTCATGTGCATATGGAGGTTTGTCTCTACGGGCCTTAAGTCGCCTCTGGGCTTTGGGCCCTTACTGAACCGCCATCTTCAACCTTGGTCTTGGGCTTCAAGAATATTCATAGGTATAACCCGGGCCCTCCTGGGCAGGTCATATCAAATAGTTATATCTCCAACACTATGCCTCAGCCATAGGTTCTATAATGTATGCCATGCTGCGTACCAGACCTGATGTGTGCTTTTCCATAAGTATGGTAGGGAGGTACCAAAGTAATCTAGGAGTGGATCACTGGACAACGGTCAAGAATATTCTGAAGTACCTGAAAAGTACCAAGGAGATGTTTCTCTTTTATCAGGTGATGAAGAGCTCGTCGTAAAGGGTTTTGTTGATGCTAGTTTCGACACAGATTCAGGTGACTCTAAGTCGCAAACAAGATACATGTTTATATTAAATGGTGGAGCTATCAGTTGGTGCAGTTCTAAGCAGAGCGTCATGACGGGGTCTACGTGTGAAGCAGAGTACATAGCTACTTCGGAAACAGCGCATGAATGAGTCTATATGAAGGAGTTCACATCCTATCTATGGGTAATACCCACTGCATTGTGTCCAATGACAATCTTTTGTGACAACATTGGAGCAATTTCCTTAGCGAAGGAAGCCAGGTTTCACAAGAGAACAAAATACATAAAGCGATGCTTCAACTCTATTCGCGAATATGTCGAGGATGGAGACATAGAAATTTGTAAAGTGCATACAGGTCTAAATGTAGCAGACCCGTTGACTAAGCCTCTTCCACGAGCAAAACATGATCAACACCAAGACAACATGGGTGTTAGATTTGTTAGAATGTAATCTAGATTATTGACTCTAGTTCAAGTGGGAGACTCGTGGAAATATGCCCTGAAGGCAATAATGAAGTTGTTGTTATTATATTTCCTTATTCATGATAAAGGTTTATTATTCATGCTAGAATTGCATTGACCGGAAACTTAAATACATGTGTGAATACATAAACAAATTTCGTATCCCTAGTGAGCCTCTACTAGACTAGCTCGTTGATTAGAAGATGGTTAAGGTTTCCTAACCATAGACATGAGTTGTCATTTGATAACGGGATCACATCATTAGGAGAATGATGTGATGGAAAAGGCCCAACCGTTAGCATGGCATATGATCATTCAGTATATTGCAACTGCTTTCTTAATGTCAAATACATGTTTCTTCGACCATGAGATCATGGAACTGTCGGACTCCAGAGGATCGCCTTATGTGCCATCAAACATCACAACGTAACTGGGTGATCATAAAGGTGCTCTACAGGTATCTCTGAAGGTGTCTGTTGAGTTGGCATGGATTGAGACTGGGATTTGTCACTCCGTATGATGGAGAGGTATCTATGGGCCCTCTCGGTAATATAACATCACAAGAAGCTTGCAAGCAAAGTGACTAAGGAGTTAGTTGTGGGTTGATGTATTATGGAACGAGTAAAGAGACTTGCCGGTAAAAAGATTGAACTAGGTATGGAGATACCAACGGTCGAATCTCGGGCAAGTAACATACTGACAAACAAAGGGAACTACGTATGTTGTCATCAAGGTTCGACTGATAAAGATCTTCGTAGAATATGTAGGAACCAATATGGGCATATAGGTCCCGCTATTGGTTATTAATCGGAGAAGCGTCTAGGTCATGTCTACATTATTCTCGAACCCGTAGGGTCCGCACACTTAATGTTTGTTGATGATATAGTTTCATATGAGTTATGTATGTTGGTGACCGAATGTTGTTCGGAGTCTCGGATGAGATCACGGACATGACGAGGAACTCTGGAATAGTCCAGAGGTAAATATTAATATATGGGATAATAGTGTTTAGTCTCTGGAAGGGTTCCAGAATTCACCGGAAGGGGTTTCGAATGTTTCCATAAATGTTTGGGTACGATAACACTTTATTTGGACAAGGGGGAAAGCCCATGAGGCTTTTGGAAGGTGCAAAAGGAAGTTTTCTGGAGGCCAGGGGCCAGACGCCAATGACCCTGGTGTCTGGTCCAGGATTCCGACTAGGACTCTTGCCTTGCGGGCAAAACCGACTTTGAGGAGACTCTTTCTCCAAGTTTTGACCCCAGGGCTCAACATATAAATAGAGGGGCAGGGCTAGCACCCGGGACACATCAAGAATCTATTGGGAACGTAGCATGCATTTTCAAAAAAAATCCTACGCTCACGCAAGTGATGGAAATATGCCCTAGAGGCAATAATAAAGTTATTATTTATTTCCTCATATCATGATAAAATGTTTATTATTCATGCTAGAATTGTATTAACCGGAAACATGATACATGTGTGAATACATAGACAAACATAGTATCACTAGTATGCCTCTACTTGAACTAGCTCATTGATCAAAGATGGTTATGTTTCCTAACCATAGGCATGTGTTGTCATTTGATTAATGGGATCACATGATTAGGAGAATGATGTGATTGACTTGACCCATTCCGTTAGCTTAGCACTTGATCGTTTAGTATGTTGCTATTGCTTTCTTCATGACTTATACAAAGTTCCTGCAACTATGAGATTGTGCAACTCCCGTTTACCGGAGGAACACTTTGTGTGCTACCAAACATCACAACGTAACTGGGTGATTATAAAGGTGCTCTATAGGAGTCTCCAAAGGTACATGTTGAGTTGGCATAATTTGAGATTAGGTTTTGTCACTCCGACTGTCGGAGAGGTATCTCTCGGCCCTCTCGGTAGTACTCATCACCTAAGCCTTGCAAGCATTGTAACTAATGAGTTAGTTATGAAATGATGTATTATGGAACGAGTAAAGAGACTTGCCGGTAACAAGATTGAACTAGGTATTGGATACCGACGATCAAATCTCGGGCAAGTAACATACCGATGACAAAGGGAACAACGTATGTTGTTATGCGGTTTGACCGATAAAGATCTTCGTAGAATATGTAGGAACCAATATGAACATCCAGGTTCCACTATTGGTTATTGACCAAAAGTAGTTCTAGGTCATGTCTACATAGTTCTCGAACCGTAGAGTCCTTGCAACTTAACGTTACGATGGCAGTTTTATTATGAGTTTATAAGTTTTGATGTACGAAGGTTGTTGAGTCCGGATGTGATCACGAGACATGATGAGGAGTCTCGAAATGGTGAGACATAAAGATTGATATATTGGACGACTATATTGGACACGGAATTATTCGGGTGATTTGAAGAAAATCAGTCTTTGGGGATTCTGGAACCCCGGGAGAGTTAATGGGCCACATGAGCCTTGGTGGGAAGAGAGAGGCGGCCGGGGTGGGCCGCCTCCCTCTGGTCGAATTGGACTAGGAGGCGGCCCCTTTCCTTCCCCTCTCCTCCTTCCTTCCCCTCCTAGTAGGAGTAGGAAGGAGGAATCCTACTCCTACTAGGAGGAGGATTCCTCCTCCTTAGCGCCCCCAGGGGCGGCGGCCTGCCTGCTCCTTTATTCTGAGGCGGGGGCACCCCATAGACACACAAGTTCATCTACGGATCGTTCCTTAGCCGTGTGCGGTGCCCCCTCCACCATAATCCACCTCGGTCATATCATCGCGGAGTTTAGGCGAAGCCTGCGCGGTGGAACATCATCATCGTCACTGCGCCCGTCGTCTTGTGGAACTCATCCTGACGCTTATTGGATTGGGCCGGGGGCGTCATCAAGCTGGGCGTGTCTTTGAACACGGAGGTGCCGTCACGTTCGGTGCTTGGATTGGTCGGATCGTGAAGGCGTCGACTACATCAACAGCGTTGTGCTAGCAGCTTACGCTACGGTCTCACAGTGCGTGGACAACACTCTCCCCTCTCGTTGCTATGCCATCACCATGATCTTGCGTGTGCGTAGGAAATTTTTTGAAATTACTACGTTCCCCAACAGTGGCATCTGAGCCAGGTTTTATGTGTTGATGTTATATGCACGAGTAGAACACAAGTGAGTTGTGGGCGATACAAGTCATACCTCTTACCAGCATGTCATACTTTGGTTCGGCGGTATTGTTGGATGAAGCGGCCCGGACCGACATTCTGCGTCACGCTTACTGAGGCTGGTTTTACCGCCGTGCTTTGCACACGGTGACTAGCGGTGTCGGTTTCTCCAACTTTAGTTGAACTGAGTGTGGCTATGCCCGGTCCTTGCGAAGGTTAAAACAGCACCAACTTGACAAACTATCGTTGTGGTTTTGATGTGTAGGAAAGAACGGTTCTTGCTCAGCCCTTAGCAGCCACGTAAAACTTGCAACAACAAAGTAGAGGACGTCTAACTTGTTTTTGCAGGGCATGTTGTGATGTGATATGGCCAAGACGTGATACTATATTTTATTGTATGAGATGATCATGTTTTGTAACCGAAGTTATCGGCAACTGGCATGAGCCATATGGTTGTTGCTTTATTGTATGAAATGCAAACGCCCTGTAATTGCTTTACTTTATCACTAAGCGGTAGCGATAGTCGTAGAAGCAATAGATGGCATAAACGACAACAATACTACGATGGAGATCAAGGTGTCACGCCGGTGACGATGGTGATCACGATGATGCTTCGGAGATGGAGATCACAAGCACAAGATGATGATGGCTGAGGGAGTCCTGGACTAGGGGGTGTCCGGACTGCCGGACTATCATTATCCGCCGGACTCCAAGACTACGAAGATACAAGATTGAAGACTCCGTCCCGTGTCTGGATGGGACTTTCCTTGGCGTGGAAGGCAAGCTTGGCAATATGGATATGTAGATCTCCTACCATTATAACCGACTACTGTGTAACCCTAGCCTCCTCCGGTGTCTATATAAACCGGAGGGCTTTAGTCCGTGGGACAACATACATTACAACAATCATACCATAGGTTAGCTTCTAGGGTTTAGCCTCCTTGATCTCGTGGTAGATCTACTCTTGTACTACCCATATCATCAATATTAATCAAGCGGGGCGTGGGTTTTACCTCCATCGAGAGGGCCCAACCTGGTAAAACATCGTGTCCCTTGTCTCTGTTACCATCCGCCTAGGCGCACAGTTCGGGACCCCCTACCGAGATCCGCGGTTTTGACACCGACATTGGTGCTTTCATTGAGAGTTCCTCGTATCGTCACCGATAGGCTTGATGGCATCTTCAACCAACGGCGCTGTCGGGTGAGACTTTTCTCCCGGACAGATCTTCGTATTCGGCGACTTCTGCTGCGGGCCAATTCACTTGGCCATCCGGAAGCGAATCAAAAGCTCGCCCGGCCGTCGGTCAGATTCGAAGCTTGAACTTCACGGCGATTTCTGCGAGACTTGATCTTGACGGACTCGAGCCACAGCCAACCGCCTTTGTGGCGATGGGCATGATCTAGCTCGCCGCGAGCGATTGCCACGGTGGCGCTGCGGATCCGCTTTGGCCATGGCGAGCCAATCGCCCGGATCGAGGGCGGTGGATAGAAGCGCCGCCACAGGGCTTCAATATCCACGCGATGGAGCCAAACACGATCTTGTCCCTGCGAAACTTCGTGATTACGGCGCGGACTCCTCGCGGACTCGAACCTCCGCACCCTACCAATCGATCCGGATTGGGCGCGGTTATGGAATTCACCGCCGCGGACATCTTTCAATACTACGCCTTTTGGCGATATCCTGAATTCACTAAAGCATCTCTCGTTATCGGGAGAGTCTGGCGGACTATGGCGGGATGGTTCTTGTCTCTGGACGGCGGAGAATTGAGCCACTCACCACCCACTTTGTAGCCAGCCGATGATCTAACCGACATGCTAGACTACGACTCCGGCGACATCGGCGCTATGGGCGGCGATGCGGGAGGCGAATAGAACCAGCGCCTACGAGGCCTTTGGAAGACCACCTCGTCATCGACATATATATGGTGGACACCCCAAAAGGCGGGGGACGGCGAAGAAGCGTGAGGCGACTCTCTAAAAAGCAGCCCAAACACCGGCGTCGGCGCGCGCTCTAAATCCCGCCACAGCAAGAATGGAGATTCCAGCACAGGAGATAATAATACTCCAGAGAGTGCCGAAGACAATCCCCTCCAGCAAGACTCAGCGCAGGAGGATGTAGAAGCAAGCCCTCACGAGAGGGCGGAAGACGAAGAGGTTGAGGATCATAACTATATGCCTCCCTCCAAAGACGAAGCAAGCCTCAACGATGATGAATTCGTCGTACCTGAGGATCCCGTCGAACAAGAGCGCTTCAAGCGCAGGCTTCTCGCCACAGCAAACAGCCTGTCGGTGTACTAAAGTAGGGGTACCTTAGTACCCCGAACTTGTGCACGGGCGGTTGCAGCGCCCCGTGGCGGGGCTCGCCGGGCGTCCGCCAAGACCCTCTGTCATTTCCATTCACTGCCATTCAAGAACAAAGTATCAACTGAGAAGACAAGACCCCGGCAAGAGAAGCTTGCGGGAAGGATTCAAAGAACTCCGGCAAGAGGAGCTTGCGGGAAGAATAACAAAGCGTTTGAAAGCTTGCCGCGACGCCCGCGGCGTCCAGCAAGGCCGGCGGCCGCAAGCTTGCGGGCGCGACAAGAAAGAAAGCGGCGAGCGCGCTGTGACAAGACTGCCACCCTAAACCCATGATCCAGCGCATCAACGTGTCACCCAGGGCCATCCGGAGCACGTGGCGGTATTTGTGCAGCCATCTTGATCGCGAGTGTAGCGGAGCTGACAAAGAGGCCATCGTGGCGTCGGTGGCGCCCTAACGGTCGTTCCTTACCTTTGTTAGGGCGACGGACGGGCATTAAATGCCCTTGTCCCTGCCGTCGAGTTAGGTAGGGGGCACTTTGTTGATCACTGTTGTACCAACCCGTTTTTACCTTTCTACCCCTCTTCCTCTCGCTGCCACAGCCGGTGACCCCTTTGGACTATAAAGGGAGGCCCATGCGCACGTAGGAGGGGTTCCGCAGTTCGGTCCATTCGACACATCCAACACCACTACACGCTCGCACTCTCGAGCAAGAACAAATACAAACACAAAGCAGCAGTAGTAGTTTTATCTCTCCGGAGAGCTCCGAAGCTGGGTAAAAAGCCCCCGCGTGCCATCGCCTCGATCTGCTCTGCGTGCGCCCTCCGCTCCCTTGCTGGACTAGAAGGGGCCCCCCTGCCCCATAGGTGCTCGTGCCCACAGCAGCCGGCCACGACATCTTTGGCGCGCCAGGAAGGGGGGCGTCGAGGTCGTGAGCATCTGATCCGGTCTCCGCGCGCGCTACATCAACGCCTTCATCAACATGCCACCAAAGAAAAGCCTTGGTGGCGCTCCATCTACATCGATTCTACCACCACCGCGAGAACAAGCGGGCGGTGGAGTGGGCCGCCGGCGGAGGAGCGGGCGCCAGCAGTGGGACTCACGTCGTCACGGGTCCAAAAGCAAGGGCCCTGGCGTCGGCGACCGTGCAGACACCATGCCCTTCCCAGGAGGTGCAAGGTCGACAACGCCCCGGTGCTCCTACCACCGTGCTCGCGTTGGATCAAGGCCAAGCTGGTGGGTCGCGGGACGTTCAAGACCAGCATGCACACCGGCATCTTTGGCGAGTGAGTGTCGCGATCGCCGGACGGTGTTGCTCCTTCAATCCGTTGGGAGTCCGAGCATCCGCTCCTCGCGCCTTCGTCGCCACCGCCATCAAGGCTGCGAGAAGCGGGCCCAAGCCTAGCTGCTTCTAGATTACCCTCCGGCGCCACACAAGATCGACGACTGGAGGATGACCATTTATAGCCTCATCGGCTTCGCCAACGGCGACAAGCCCCGGCAACCGAGCGCATCGAAGCCCCGGTGAGGCGCCCAAGCGCAAGCCGACGCCGACAAGACCGCAGGGGGTGCCACTACCATGCACTCCCCGCCCCGAAGGCTGAGATCGTCGGCTTGCCGGGCCAACCCCGACGCCGACTCCACTGCGTCGTCGGAAAGAAGGCCAAGTCCGGTAAGAGTAGCTCTGATGCCCACTCCGGCAAGCACACCTCTTCGGAGTGCTGCGCTACCGTCGAGGACGCACCATCGAGCTCCACCGGCAAGTGCAAGAAGGCAAAGACAGCTTCACCAGAGACTAAGAAAGTGGCGCCAAGGAGGGCGGCCTTGGTGGTACCTTCACCATCGATGCCACGCTTGATCCTAAATAGGAAAGCGCGCTCGTTGCTTTCCTGCGGGCGAATGTCGATGTGTTTGCATGGCAACCATCTGACATCCCCGGTGTTCCCAGGGAAGTAATTGAACACCACCTTGCTGTCTGCCCTCACGCGCGACCCGTCAAGCAGAGAGTCAGAAAGCAAGCAATGGAGCATCAAGAGTTCATCGCAGAGGAGATCAAGAAGTTGGAAGCAGCAGGCCTGGTCCGAGGAGTACTCCATCCAACGTGGTTAGCCAATCCGGTAGTCGTGCGCAAGGCAAACGGGAAGTGGAGGCTTTGTATTGACTTCACTGATGTTAATAAAGCTTGCCCCAAGGATCCATTTCCCTTGCCGCGCATCGACCAGATTGTTGATTCCACAGCAGGATGTGATCTGCTTTCATTCCTTGATGCATACTCAGGATATCATCAGATCTTCATGGCAGAAGAGGATGAAGAGAAAACCGCGTTCATTACTCCATGTGGCACGTATTGCTTTGTACGGATGCCTTTCGGACTAAAGAATGCTGGTTCAACATTTGCAAGAGTAGTCAGTCATGCCTTTGAGCCACAGCTGCACACAAATGTAGAGGCTTACATGGATGATATAGTGGTCAAGAGCAGAGACAAAACAACTTTGATCCAAGATTTGGATGAGACTTTTGCAAATCTGCGAAAGGTCAATCTCAAGCTGAACCCCGAGAAGTGTCTGTTCGGAGTTCCTTCCGGCAAGCTTCTCGGGTTCTTTGTGTCCCAGAGGGGGATTGAAGCCAATCCCGACAAGATCAAGGCCATTGAGCAAATCGAAGCACCAAAGCGCGTCAAGGATGTGCGAAGGCTTGCCGGCTGCGTTCTTTGCTCTTAGTAGATTCATTTCCAAGTCTGCTGAGCAGCATACTGCCATTTTCAAAAACTTGAAAAAGCGGGTCCCATGAAATGGACTCGAAGCGGAGGCTGCCTTTGCAAGACTTGAAGAAATATTGTCCACCACTCCAACACTTATCGCACCTAAGCCGCAAGAGAAGTTCTTTGCTATACAGGGCGGCAACCAATCAAGTGGTTAGTGCTGCATTAGTGGCGGAGAGGGAGGCAGATGATGATCCAGCGGCCGTGGCAAGTGAGTCCAGCGACAAGCGGGGGGCTTCTCCGACAAGCTCTGGCCCGGCAAGCCCGGATCCGACAAGTTCTGGCTCCGCCAAGGATGGATCTGTGCAGTTGCCGGAGGAAAAACAGCAGAAGATGGTGCAGCGCCCAGTTTACTTTGTCAGTTCCCTTCTGCAGGGGGCTAGATCAAGGTACTACGGTGTCGCGTTGTTTTTCGGCCTTCTCATGGCCTCGAGGAAGCTGCGCCATTACTTTCAAGCACATGAGATCACAGTTGTCACTCGCCTTCCGTTGAAGATGATACTGCAGAATCCAGAAGCAACGGACAGGATTGTCGAGTGGGCACTGGAACTGTCAAGCTTTGGCCTCAAGTTTGAGAGTACCTCAACCATTCAAAGCCGAGCATTGGCGGAGTTCATAGCAGAGTGGACGCCGACGCCCGATGAGGAAACTCCGGAGAGGAGCATCCCCATCAAGGAAGCGAGCAAAGAATGGATCATGTACTTTGATGGTGCTTTCTCGCTGCAAGGCGCCGGTGCGGGCGTACTACTCGTCGCCCCACGGAGAGCACCTCAATGCGTGGTCGGATGCACTTTCCCAAGGAGCAAGCAACAAACAATCTTGCGAGAATATGAATGTTTGCTTGCGGACTCGAGATCGCCCAACTGAACTTGGGATCGAGAAGCTCATTGTCGGGGTGACTCACGACTTGTGCGTCCGCCAAGTCAACAAAGATTACAGAGTCATTGATGGAAGCATACATTGATGAAGTGAGGAAGCTAGAGGAGCATTTTGACGGCCTGCAAATGGAACATGTTCCAAGAGCTCAGAATGACATTGCAGAAGGCCTGTCAAAATGTGCCCACTTAAGTTGCCTGTGGAACCAGGGATTTTTGTGCTCAGGCTGACTCAACCATCCGTAACACCATCAACTGGACAAAGCAAAAAGAGAAAGTTGGTCACTGGCGACTACTTTCCGGCAGAGCTTCTCGGAACCGCCGCCAAGAAAGTCCCCAGGATCAACACAGAAAGTGCCGAGGAGCACTCCGCTCCGACAAGCCCTAGGGTTTGTTCCGTTGAAACGGACGCTCCCGACAAGCCGTGTCCTGACACGCTTGCCGGGGAGCATCACGCTCCGGCAGGATCCCAGATCCTTGCCATAGAAGCAGATGTTCCCGCAGCAGCATTTGTGCCTTTACTCCTTGCCGTCGAGCCACAAGCTCGGCATGGGCACTGACGAATCGTCCATTTCCTGCAAGCAGGAGAACTTCCGAGGAACAAGCGGCGGAGAAAGTAGCCCGCAATCAAGTATGTACCAGTTTATCGATGATATCTTGTCGAGAAGGAGATTCAGCGGAGTGAAATTGAAGTGCATTTCCGGGAAGAAGGACAAGAGCTGTTGGCGAGAGATACATGGAGGCATATGTGGTCACCACATTGGCGCAAGAAGCTTCTTAAGCAAAGCTTTCGGCAAGGTTTCTTTGGCCGACAGTCCTCCGAGGATGCAATGCGCAAGTAACCAAGTGTGAAGCATGCGGTTCCACTCCAAACAGATTCATCAACCAGCTCAAGCTCTCCAAACAATCCCTTTATCACGGCCATTTTTGGTGCAGGGCTCGACATCCTCGGCCCTTTCCCCAACTGTCGGGGCTTTGAGTACTTATGCGTTGCAATCGACAAGTTCACAAAGTGGCGGAAGTGGAACCCGTGAGAAAGGTGACAGCCGGTCGGCCGTCAAGTTCTTGGTCAATTATGCGCTGTTTGAATCCCTAACAGGATTATCACCGACAATGGCACACAATTCACGAGCAGCGCCTTCATACTGTCGTCCAAGATCTTGGCACCAAGATCTGCTTATCTGTTTCTCACCCGAAGCAGCGGTCAGCGGAGAGAAAGCAAGCGCTGAAGTGCTGCGCGGGCTCAAGACCAGAACTTTCGACCGGGCTGCACAAGTCTTGAGAAAAATTGGATTGAGCGGCTGCGGTGGTTCTTTGGTCAATCGAGCGACACCGTCGAGCCGCGGCGGACACCCTTTGCTCTTGTTTACGGGCGGGGCAGTTCTCCCCGCGGAACTTCGTATCACGGATCACCTCGAGTGCTCGCTTATGATGAGCTTGAGCAAGAGCAGCTGCGGCAAAATGGCGCTGCTCCTCGAGGAGATCGTCTTGAGCTCTTGTCTTGAGCTGCTCGCTACCGACAAGCTTTGCGCCCTTCTACCATAGCCGCGAGTTAATGCGAAGCTTGAGGAAAGCGACCTTGTTCTTGGCGTGTTCAGTCCGCCAAGAATTCCAACAAGTTGGCCTTGAAGTGGGAGGGCCCTTATCGGGTGAAAGCGAGTCACTAGGCCGGCGCTGTCCGCCTTGAGACCGAAGGTGGCATTCGGTGAGCAACTCACGGAACATAGAACATCTTATAAGTTTTAGCCATAAAGGCGCGGTTGTCGGGCCCGTTCCGGCAACCACCTTTTATACAAGCCTTGCGGCATGTCGCATGTAACCCTTTGTACAAAGCGGGCGCGGCTCGTGCGTAAATAAAGTTTATGTGCCTCGCACATCTTGTCAAATTAATGCATCTTCCTTTCTTTTTGCATCTATATCTGACAGTTTGTGCAGCACTTACCCCCGGTAAGCAATAGCGAACCTTAAGGTTCCATATCATTATTTTCTCTTCTTTCTTCTCAAAAAAAAAAGATTCCTCCGCCCACAAGTTCACCGGGGGGGAAGGGAAGATAAAGATGTGGACCAGGCGTCGTTCAAGGGAATCTAGCCTTGCCGGGACGCAGACGACAGAAAAGCTAAGTTGCCAAAGTTTGAGCTTAGTTAATTTTAAATTTTTAAGTTATATTCCTTGAACGTTCATGCATTGTATGGAAAACCTGTGCGCGGAGGAATCGACTCGCGGCTAAGTTGCGCCCTTGATTTGTTTTCAAGTCCGCTCAACAATACAAGCGAGCTGCAACTAGCCCCAACAAGGTTTCTTCGGGAGCAACACGCCAGTGAACTCTTGATGTTCCGCACTCAAAGAAGCTGTGCTTGTCTTGACAAGTTCCCTCAAAGCGTGGGGTAAAAGCATACAAGGGATGTAGCAAGTAAAATAACATAGCAAGCGGTACCCAGAATAAAGTTATATTACAAGAATGACTTATTGTGGCACAGACTAGATTGTTCCCATAACTGAAACAACAGCAGCGAGAAAAAGGGAGAAGAAGGGCGGCCTAATCCACGCGCTCGCCGTCGACCCTCCTGACCTCGTTCACCTTGTCCACGATGGGTGCGACGACGGCCCTGAGCTCCTCAAGATCAGCGTCCTCCGGCACCTTCTTGGTGGCCAGGAGAGGTCGAGGCACGGGTTGCGGAAGAGACCTTAACGGCACCTTCTCCAAGACCTTGGCGCGATGCGCGACTCGTCCACCAGCTTCTTGGGATCCTTGCCGGAGCTGCTTTGGAGGGCGTCATCACGCTGAAAGAAGAGTGAAGCTTGGCGCTGGGCTGGAGGTTCTCGTTGGTGGAGTACCCGAAACCCGCCAAGTCGAGCTCCGCCAACTCCTCGTCGATGGCTGCAGGCGATGTTGGCGAGGCCTTCCGTCGAGCTCCACCGTGGCACGAAAAGTGTTACGAGTCTCGGCGGCCCTTCGTCGGCAGCTCTTCGTTGCCCTTGAGCTCCTTCCTCAAGTCATCTTCTACGCTTCTTGGCGGCGTCAGCGTCCCTGCCAAGGTGGCGATTTCAGCTCCAAATCAGCACTTGAGTCTTTGGCGGCGTTCAGCTCCTTGATCTTGTCGGAAAACTTTGGACTTGCGGCTCGCCATGGTAGCGTGCATCCTTCTGCGTTCGGTTTGGAGTGCTGCAAGCTCTTCGCTCTTCTTTCCCATATCCGCCTCAGCCGCACCACCCTCTCCTCTAAATCCTTCTTGGCGGCCTCGGCGGACATGGCGGCAAATCCTTTGCCTCCTTGGCGTCCGCCAGCGGCTGCTCTCGTGCCTCGAGCTCCTCCTCGTGGTGTCGGACTGGATTTCTTATGTGTCAGCTCACCTTCCCGCTTTGGACATCTCCTCGGTGGCGAGCCTCTGCTGCTCCTCGGCTTCAGCCTTCTCCGGGATGAGCGCCTCCTTTGCCTCGCCAAGTTCGCCCTCTCCTCTGCAATGGATCGGAGGGCCTCCTGGTTCTTGATTCGGGAGCTCTTGCGCATGTTTCTCTATGTCGACTCCGCTTTGTCGACAAGCGCTTCCAGGGACTCAAGCTTTGCTTGCAGACGCAGTAAGTGACACCAGGCTTCGGAAGCTGCTCCTCTTCCGACCCGCCACCTCTGCTGCCGGGCGCGTCAACCACTTGCCGGCCAGCGAAGCAAGTACTTCCTCATCAAACTCCTCTCCTTGGCCAGGCGCCACAGGCTCGGCGCCCGGGAAGCTTGATGTATCGCCCGCGCGGCCTTCAAATAAGTGCTGGCTGGGGCTCCCGAGCCCGGCAGCTTCGTCAGCCTTGCTGAAGAATCGGCCAGATCGATGTAGCGCCTTGCGCTCCTGCGTCCTCGGGTCGTCGATCGACCGCCCGGATCCTCGCCCGGCTCCTGCACCAGCAGTCTTGGCAGCTTCCTCGTCGGCGTGCTCGTAAGCGCCGGCCTCTTCCTCGTCTGCGGCGACGTCCTCAGTGTTGCCGCGTGCGCCCTCCTTGCCGGTGGCCTCAGTTTCCATCGGGTCCCCAAGAGGGGGATCTGAAGACAGGAAAAAGAAGGAAAGTCAAGCAAATATCCAAAAGGAAGAAAAAGAAGATCAGCAGAACCCAAGGGAAAGTTTCCAACAAGGAGGGTCACATGTCTGGGTTACGTGATCATAAACTCCTGCTTTGAGGCTCCTTGGTTCCGCCCTTGCGGAGATCCCTTCCTTGCGGAGAGTGCTCCCATATCAGAATCGGCCCTTGGTGGCGTGGTCGAAGCCGGCGACACCTCCGGGTCGACCTCCGGCTGCTCCAGTGGGCCTGTTCTGCTCCTATATACAAATGAGTCAACAATCAAGATGTTAGCAAAGAAGAAGCACCCATCGCACGCCTGACAAGGAAGCAAAACCAATACACTTCTGTTGGGGGCTGTCTTTGGGAGCTAGCTGAGAGAAAAGGGACGGGTCCGTCAAGGTGGTCTCGGACGTATCTTACGCCACCAGCGGCGGGATCGTCCTCGGCGTTAACCACGGGGACCTTGGCCCTCTTCGCCGCCCTCTCCTTAAAGTCCTGAAATAGAACAAGGATTTAGAGAGAAGCGATTAGATACAAGGCAAACAACAACAAGGATCAAGAAAGACAAGTACAATAGGAGGAAAGCCTTACTCCTCCTCCTCCTCCTCCTCTTCATCATCGCCGGAGCTCAGCGTGGAGGTCGAACTCCAGTACCCTCTCGTGGCGTGGCGGAGGTAGGCTCCCTCGGCTTCTTAGAGGCTGCGGCGAGATCCCGGCGTGGCGGCCGGGAAGACCCGCCTCGGTTAGCCGGCGCAGCTGGGACCCTCCAGCGGCAGCGGTACTTGCATGCTGGAGCGTGTCCCCAGCTGCGCCCTGAGCTGCTGGTCGGCCTGCTCCTCTGCCAGCTCTCCAGACTTCGCGGAGGCGCCTTCTCGGTCAGAGTGGGGCTGCTGCTGGGGGGCTCCGCTGCGGCAAGTTGCTTTCGAGCGGTGGCTGCTCGCGCCCTCGGCGGGCTCGCTTCGCCGACCTCGGCCTCCCCTTAAGCCATCGACTTCTCCGGCAAGATCTTCCCGGCGGCAAGGCTTGCCTCCTCAGCTACTTCCGCCTAACCGCCCGGCGTGAAGCTTCTTCCTTTCTTGGCAGCGGCCGCCGCCTCTTGACCCCTTTCTGTAATGTCGCCATGACTCGTTGGCGATTAATGGCGGGTGGTGAGAACTTCTGCTCGTCGGAGTTGATCTCTGTCGATGTCAAAACCGGCGGATCTCGGGTAGGGGTCGAGCTGTGCGTCTAGGCGGATGGTAACGAGGCGAGGACACAATGTTTTTACCGAGTTCGAGGCCCTCTCGATGGAGGTAATACCCTATGTCTGCTTGATTAATATTGATGATATGGGTAGTACAAGAGTAGATCTACCACAAGATCAATGAGTCTAAACCCTAGAAGCTAGCCTATGGTATGATTGTTGAAATGTAATGTTGTGTCCCTACGGACTAAAGCCCTCCGGTTTATATAGACACCGGAGAGGCTAGGAATTACAATCGGTTACAATGGTAGGAGATCTACATATCCGTATTGCCAAGCTTGCCTTCCATGCCAAGTAAAGTACCTTGGGACACGGGCAGGTCTTCAATCTTCTATCTTCGTAGTCAGGGAGTCCGGCGGATATTGATAGTCGGCTGTCAGGACACCCCTAGTCGAGGACTCCCTCGGTAGCCCTGAACCCGGTCTTCAATGGCGATAAGTCTGGCGTGCATAATGTTCGGCATTGCAAGGCGGGTTCCTCCCTTGAATAATCCGGAGAAGATAATGAACACCCGGGATAGTGTCGGCTCTGCAAGATAATTTCCACATTCCAAACATAGAGAGAATAAAATACACACTTAGTTCGATCTGGCGGCGTATTCGTGGCGTGATATCACCGCAGCCAAGCCCTCGTTTGAATCGTTTTATTATTCCGCCTCATGCGTTTAGCGAAGCGGTTTCCTTAACCGTCTGTCGAGCGGATCGTGTTCCCTTTTATTCGGGATCCTCATCAATACGCGCGTGGGTAACCCAACCGTTCCGTCGCCCGCCTCCTCTATCGAAGGGAATCTCGAGCAGTCCGCGAGGCGACCCTTGGTATTATTTCCCCTTTATAAGAGGACCAAGGCCTGTCCTTGTCTTTCAACCTCGCATCGAATCTTTCCTCTGCTCCCGGTTCCAACACCAAGAGCTTGGACTCGGCGCGGATCCACAGCAATGTCGGCTCCGACCTCGAGGCGGTGGGTGCCCTCCTCCGTCATGGAGGAGGACATATCAAAATTGCGTGAGGCCAAGTACAGCCTATGATGTTTCGCACAGGTTGCCTGCCCCTGGGCAGGCCGTGCCAACCCCGAGCCAGCGAATCGTCGTTTCGCATCTCACCTCCGTCGGGGGCCAGGCTTCCGAGCGGATCCTTCGTGAGGGGCTCTGTTCTTCTGGGCTGGACTTCCGACTTGGCTCTGGAGTCCATCCTCCATATCTCGCATTTATCATTGTCTGCGAAGCCTTCCTCCGCGTCATCCCCCACTTGACTGTGGCTGAAAACATTCAAGGTGGGCGAAGATGATCGGGCGTCAGCGGAGTGTGGCGGGGCGACCATAAGCAAGAAGGTCGGTGACCCGTGGCTCGAAGGTTCCTTCCAAGAGGAACAGGGATTGTGGCAGCAAGAGTGGTTCTACATCACCGCTCCAAGGGCGACAAGCGAAGCCGCCGCCCTCCTTCCGCCGGGACCTCCTGACAGCCCGATGTGGTGGGTCGACCAAGGAGCTCAGCGGGGAGCCATCCGAGGGGCGTGCCCGCCTTGCAGAGGCGGTTCGAGACCTCCATACAAGGGAGATCGGCCTGGTCAGGTGATGCAAGTCATGCTAGTCGGGCACCTCCTACCACAAAGCGTCGTCCTCTCCGGCTATGGGAGTTCAATCCGGAGGGACCTCGTATTCTCCGGCATTTTATGGGTGCGACACCCATGGAGATGTACAAGCTGTTCTTCGGGACCCATGAGTGGCGTGTCGGATGGAGGAGGGGCGAGACAGGCTTAAGCCGCGATCGCCGGATACTCGAGGTAAGTAGCTCAAAGCTTGGGCGTTCTATCTGTATGCCTTTCAAAAGATCATCTCCTAACCCTTTTTTATTCTCTGAGGAATGGGTGGCGCGATCAAGGCTGATAAGGTGTCCGGCCCCCCTCGAGAGCGCCTTGGAGCCGTCTTTGGGTGAATGTTGGAGGTTGCGCCTGAGAGAGCGGCAGGGGAGAGTAAAGAGCTAATACGCCGTCCAAAGGCGGAGGAACCAAGATCCTCCTTGAAGGAGAAGGGACCGCCTCCGAAGATCCGGAGGTCCCAGCCCCTAAGCGTGGGAAGAAATCCCCACTGGGAGTCCGGCGTCCGGAGAGAATCGGACGCGCAATCATCGCCCAGGACCAGCCCTCCAGCGAGCCGTGAGTATGAAGGAGAAAGTTTTAATGAGGAAATACCTTTGTTTATGCTTCATGAGTAACGAAGTATTTATATCGCAGATTCGGATCTGCGGCCGTCTCGGATGAGTTCGTCCTCGGGGATCTTCTTCCGGAAATGATGGAGAGCGATCGCCTCCGTCTGCGCGCCACCGGATGAGGCGGCGAGCTGAAGTGTAAATCACGGGGCGTCCACGAGTCCGGAGGGGCGAGAGTTCAACACCCACGAGTCCTGCGGGAGGCGAAGAGCTTGCTTGAGAGGCGTCCATTTGAAGATCACCGTGCGTTAATGCGTATGGTGATTGGAAGGATTTAAATCTGCTTTAGCGGACTGCGTGAGAACCGCCATGAGCTTCTTTGGCGGGATTTGAGTATATTGAAAATGGCGTACCCTTTGTTTTTAGCGGTTGTGCATATGAAAAATCGCCTGTATAGATAGTAGCCCACGAGACTCGGTAGGTTGTCGAAGGCGACAGCGTGCGAGGATCGAAAATCTAAATGTCTCGGGTAATGAATACCACCGTTTTGCTTACGGTGGCGGACAGTCGAGGGCCAGCGGTGATCGGTTCTTGGCGGTAGTCGGCAGCTGGACATGGCGAATCTTGACATAGCACTTGTCAATCAGCGACTTGACGAGTCGCAAAGGTAAATAAATTCTCCATAGCCGTTTTATTGAGTGGGTTAAAGCCCTCCTCGATAAGTTATATGCTGTTTATGCAGAGCCAGTCTTCTTCTTTGTGGAGACTTGGACCGAGCTTGCACAAGCTAAGGAGCAAGCCGAAGGAGTGATCTTGGGCTGCCGCAAGGCGGCGAGTTGAAGGCGAAAAGGCTGCGCCTTGCCTAAGCGAGGCGGAGGTGGCAATTGGCCAGAATTTAAAGGATGCTACCAACCGTGGCGAGGCTCTTGAAAGGCGCCCTATCGGGCGGGAGGACTGAAGAAGGCCACCGCCGAAGCCAAGGATGCCCATTGCGCAATGCGGGGTATGAAAGAGGAGCTGTGCCAAGCGGAGAAATCACGGTGGCAAGCCGTTTCTTATCGTCGCCCGGTTTATGGATGCCAAATCGCTAAATTTGGCTTGTGTGGAGTTCGGAGGATCCTTACATGGACTTGGCTGCAAGTGCGGTGGTGCGCCGTTAAGCACTTACGGGCCGGGGATCACGAGGTGGAAGAGTTATATTGGACTCAATTCCACGGTCCGGATCGCCCTCTTCCTCTGTCGGACAAGTTGGCGAATGGGCGAACTGAATAGACTGTCGGGCTGGCTATGGCCCGACATCATGGCCCATGTGTGGCGAGAGGTCCAAGCGACGAGCTACGCCCGACTTCTTGCAGCAGTTCCTTGGGGCGGTGCCGCATATCAAGAGATGAAGCGGTCGGCTTGCATCGGTAGCGGATGGCTCCGCCCGTGTAAAGCGCGATGTCACGGAGATGGATGCCACATTTTGTTGCCCGAGGTTCGGATGGGAACGGCTTCTGCCGAACATTATTTCGGGGAAGTTATCTTGCGGCCTTTCGTATAATAGAGTCGCGATGCTCGAAGAATGTAACATTCAATTGAGCGCCTTAACTTGTTTATCAATGATTATAGTATGAATGCTTTTTATACTTGTGCTTTCAAGTAGTAATACTTCTCCTTCTGCGGCGTTTAAGTATACTTGTGTATAACTGAAAGATCACGATCTTGACTTGACCCCTTGCACAAGGTCTGGGGTGTTCGCAAAATAAGCGCTTTTCACACTTTAATCCGGCGTCTCGGTCCTGTTATAAGGAGGTGGTAGCGTAGCGAACGAGGCAATCCGGACTATAATGCTTTATCTCTTTCACTTAGCCAATGGAGCTCGAGGGTGGGGCAACGATATAGCCCCTAATGGCACCGCACATCTCGGATTCGAGTGCGTATGTGCTGACGAGGCGGCCCTTCGTCAAAGCGAAATTCTAAACATTCCGTAGTCGATCAAGTGGCTGACGGACTCTCGCTATATCATAATGGTCGGTTTCGACTTTCATCTTGAGGTGCTCGCCCGGCGAACTGGGGCTGTCGCGATGAGTTCTCCACGGTGCAGCGTTAGCGGGTGATCTGAGCGTAAGGCAGCAAAACACAGGGCGGGCAAACCCAACATTTGACCAAAGACATGATTGGAGCTGATGCATATAGTGCCCAACAGGGGACGCCGAACACTCCGAAGGTGTTCGGACTTTATGATAACAGAGAATTATACCTAAACCCCTTGTGTCAGTGCGGGCATTGTCTTCCGGCGGCCAATGCCAAAGCGTCGGGCTCTGCTTTGGCTATAGGAGGAAGCCAGGGAGATTAACAACAAGAGGCAGTAATAAAAAGGTCTACGTGGGTCTTAATCTGAAAAGAATCCTGCTTGACGGGTCCCTCTTGCGTCTCCTTTGTGTCTCCGTTGTGCGTTATCACGGGCAGATGCATACGTTTGTTCATCTGTGAAAAAAGAGGAACATTTTAGTTTTAGAAATAGTTAGTGTGAAAATAATGCAAAATAATAAGTGCAAATAATTAAAGCTAGGTTTATATGAAACCGCTGTGAGTTGTCTTGCGCAGCCCTTATGAAAGGGTATGCGGCTAGGGAGCCCTAACTGCTGAGTCGGATTCGTCTATCCGAATCCGGGGTCTTCGTGACCCTCGCCTTTGAAATGGTGCCATGTGGACGGGCATCTTAAGTGTAAGAGGCGGCGTAATGTGGTATGGCGTTTAAGCGGACAAAAGCCTTTCGTCCCAATAGTGCTTGATGTTCACTTTTAAATGGGGCGATATGGAAAATTAGCTTTTCCGTCGAAAATTGTTCGGTGATCCGAACACGACTTGATAATATCGTGCACTGTGCACTTGGCGTAAGGGCTGGCGTAACTCCTTTGAAGGAAGTCTTGGCTGAGTCGAATTTTGGTGGGGTCTATCCCCATCCGATTGATTGTGTTTGAATATAGCGAGGTTTAAGTCACTGCCTCCGTCCATTAGGGCGTTTGTGAATTGTAGTCCGTCTATTATCGGATTCAATATCGAGAGTCCGTCCGGTTCGAACACTTTTGGAATAATCCCGGTGGTCGAAAGTGATTGGTTTTGATATCCAATCTCCATGGTTTGCTGGGCCGGACCGTGCGAGGCTCTTTTAGAAAGTGCCACCTGTTTTTCCGTGTCTTCACATGAAGTGAGTTCTTGCTTTGACCCCTTGTGGGAAAGTCTTTTGTTTTCGGTGCCTGTTGGCGGGGTTTATCTTCTTAAGCTTGTGCGTCGAGCCCCTTGCGTTCGGCGTTTAGTCGGCGGACTGTTTGAAAACCCAACAATCTCTGTGGGTGTGATTTGCGAGCCTTAGAGGTACTATGGATTTGATGATCCGACCCGAAATTTTGTGTAGGTTAGGCAGGTTAAATCGTTGTCGTCTTTGATGGGTTGAGCTTTTTTATTGACCGTGAGCTTTTAAATCCGGCGTTGACTGCCGTGCTCTTTGGGCTTCTATCTTTATTCGGCCTGTTCTTTTCTGCGCCGTGATTTTCCGTTCCATCTCTTATCTCGGATGTACTTGGAGTCGCTAGTCTTGCTTCTTGCCAACCAGTTGTCCTCTCTCGCATAAAAGCAGGTCATGAGGCTTGTTAATGCGGTCATTGTCCTCGGCTTCTCTTGACCGAGGTGTCACGCAAGCCATTACGTCTCGGACATTGTGTTTAAAAGCTGCTAAGGCTTGGCGTCTGGACGATCGACTATTTGGTTCTTTTGGTAAGGAACCTGTTCCAAATTTCATGCTGACTCTCCGGGCTGTTGAGTAATGTGACTTAGGTCATGCATCCGGAGGCGGACATAAGTCCCTTGAAAATTTGCTCTAAACGCTTCCTCGAGCTCTTCCCAACTTCCATGATGTTTTACAGGAGGCTTTTGAGCCAATGGCGGGCTGGCCCTTTGAGCTTGAGGGTAGATACTTTATGGGCGTGGAGATCGTCTCCTCGGCCATATGTATATCAGTATATAGTCTTCTATCCAGACTCCGAGTGCTGTTGTTCCATCGTGAGGCTTCTATGTTTATGGGTTTAAACCCTGCTGGGAATTCATGTTCCAGCACCTCGTCTGTGAAGCATAGTGGGTGTCTTGGCGCCCTGTACTTATACGTGCCGCTATCGTCGGACACTTAGCGTGTTCCTTTGCTTATTAGGGCTTTCCTTTTGGGTCCGTAGATGGACTGGCTGGAGCCATTTGGCGGTGGGGGCTTTATGGCCTCTTCGTCAAGTCTGGGAGCAACTTAAGCTCGGGTAGCTCTTGATTGGTGGCTGTTGCCGTGTTTGTCTGCGGTTTTGAGCACTTTGCTCCAACTTTCCTTCTTGAGGGCTTCTTCTTAGCGATGAGCTGCGTTTACAAAAGATCTTGTTCGGCGGCTCTTGAGTTAAATGCGTCATTGGAGCTTGTTTAGTCTTCGGAGGGAGGTACATAGTTGTGATCCTCAACCTTTTCTTACTGCCGCCCTTTCGTGAGGGCTTGCTTCTACATCCTCCTTTGCTTGAGTCTTCTTTGGAGGGTTTGTCTTCGGCACTCTCCGGTGTTATTGTCTCCGTGCGGATTCTTCATTTTTGTTGTGGCGGGATTTAAATGGCGCCGCGGCGCTTGGCGTTTAGGCTGCTTCTTTAGAGAATCTTCCTCCGCTGCTTTCTCGCCATCCCCTTCTTTTGGGGCATCCACCATGTAGCGTCGTCATGCTGACGAGGTGGCCTTCGATTGCCCGTGGGCGCTGGGTCCTTTTCGTCTCGACATCATCGTCCATAAGCGTCGATGTCATCGAGTCGTAGTCTAGCATGTCGGTTAGATCTTGACGAGTGGCTACAAAGCCCAGGTGGTGGGTGGGCTCGAATTTCTTCATCGTCCGAACTCCAACCGTCCTGGCCATAGTCCGGCGAGATTCACTGATAGCGAAGATGCTTGAGAATTCAGGATATCGCCAAAAGCGAGAGTTGAAAGATGTCGTGGCGGTGAATTCCATAACGGCACCAATCTGGCTTAATTGGCGAGGCGGCGGGAGGCTCGGAGTCCGCGAGGAGTCGGCGTCTCGGGATCCACGAGTTTACAAGGGACAAAATCGGTATTCGGCTCCATCGCCGTAGATGTTGAAGCCCACAGGCGGCGTCTATCCAGACCCTCGTTATGGGCAATCGGCTCCGGGCAAAGTAGCTCGGGCGGATTCAAGTGTGTACCACCAAAACCTTTGTCCGTGGCGAGCGATCATGCCCATTATCATGATCTTGTGGCGCTTGGCTGTGGCTCGAGTCCGTCGAAGATCAAGTCTCCGCGGTCGTCGGCCGTGAAGTTTAAACTTCGAATCGACTGACGGCGAGCGTAGCTTCGATCTGCTCGGATGGCCAGAGAATTGGCCCGCATCACAAGCGGCCGAATCGAAGATCTGTCCAGGGAGCAAAGTCTCACCACTGGACAGCGTTGAAGGTTGAAGATGCCATCGAGCCTATCGGTGGCGACACGAGGAACTCTCAATGAAAGCACCAATGTCGGTGTCAAAACCGGCGGATCTCGGGTAGGGGTCCCAGCTATGTCGTCTAGGCGGATGGTAACGAGGCGAGGACACAATGTTTTTACCCAGTTTCAGGCCCTCTCGATGGAGTAATACCCTCGTCTGCTTGATTAATATTGATGATATGGGTAGTACAAGAGTAGATCTACCACGAGATCAATGAGGATAAACCCTAGAAGCTAGCCTATGGTATGATTGTTGAGATGTAATGTTGTGTCCCTACGGACTAAAGCCCTCCGGTTTATATAGACACGGAGAGGCTAGGGTTACTACAGTCGGTTACAATGGTAGGAGATCTACATATCCGTATTGCCAAGCTTGCCTTCCACGCCAAGTAAAGTACCTTCCTGACACGAGCCGAGTCTTCAATCTTCTATCTTCGTGATGCAGGAGTCCGGCGGATATTGATAGTCCGGCTGTCCGGACACCCCTAGTCTAGGACTCCTCTTTCGCCACCTCCGCCAAGGATTATCGAAGAATTGCTGCCACGACCTCGGCGTCGGGCTCTATCCAATTGCACTTATCCCGTGCGAGTGTAATCTGGCATCATTAACCAGATGCTATCAGCTACCGGAGTTGTTGCATAAAGGGACGATGCCCTGCGGCAACTTGAAGCACTCTGGATGGTTGGCGTCATGCTTGAACATCTCCTTGACGCCGCGTCAAGCTCGAACCGTGAAGTTGAAGTTGAGGCTGGGCGCAGCCTCATGATATCCGCAAGACGCCAAACAGCCAGCGGGCCTCTTCTTTGCGAGCGTCGACGGCGAAGAAATCCGCGCCAATCTTGTCCCTGTTGTTCGAGTCCGGCATGCTGAGCCGGAGGATTGGGTGGTAGCGATCGTCGGCTTGGCGTCATCGCGGCGACAGGCGCTCGATCGCCTCCACGCACCACCAGATGCAGGCGCAATTTGGGTGAATGGCGGCGGATTGGCATCATAGATCCAGCACCACTCCGCCCTCCACTCGTCCCACTTGTCTGCGGAGCTCGCCGTCAAGTACACCTCCTTCATGCCCATCCGGGAGGTCCAGGTGATTCTGCCGGCGGTGGTTCCCCTTTCTCGGCCGAGGGAGAAATAATGGGAAAAAGAGCAACATTGGGAGGATGCCAACAAAGTTCTCGCAGAGGTGTCTGAAACCGCCATTGTCGAGCGGTGTTGGGGTGAAATCAAGAAGATGAAACCCGTAGGTGTTCATGATGTCGCATAAAGAAAATCGGAAAAAAGGTGGGCGAGCCCGCAATAGAAGAACACAGGGAAGAAGTAGTACCCTCACAGGGGCACTTTTTTCGATTTGGAAGCCTCGGCCGAAAGCACCGGCGTCTTGGCGGATCATCATCTCCGTTGACCAGAAGAGGTAGAACTCCGCCCGCAGCGCCTCCGGGGTGAGCTCGGGGAGGAAAAGCACATGCTTCTTGCGTAGCGCCTCGAGCTCCAGCACCTCGGCCAACTTCGCAGCCTTCGAAGCCTTTGCAGCCTTCGCAGCCTTCCCGGTCTTCGGAGCCATGGCGGAAGCGGTGAGGGAAGGCGAAGGCGACGGCGGCAACGGCGGCAATGGGCGGCGGAGCGCTGCTCTCTTTCGACTCGGGAAGCGGAGGGGAGCGGTGAAGCTTTCGAAGGAAGGAACGGCAAGTGGCGAAGGTGGGGGAACAGTTCCATTTCCTCTGCTTATAAACAGGGATGCGAACATTACGCATTTCCTGGGATTAAGTATTGACCACGTTCTCTCCCACGATGCCGCAATCGATGCGTGCCATTGCGAGAGGGCGCGGTGGATACGGAGTGGGTTTTGTGTGGACCCAGGCCGCGCGTGCCGATGCCTGTTTTGGGCACAGCCCAGATTACTTTCGGCACCGTGTATGGCCCAGGCCCGGGGGCTCCTGTCGGTGTACTAAAGTAGGGGTACCTTAGTACCCCGAACTTGTGCACGGGCGGTTGCAGCGCCCCGTGGCGGGGCTCGCCGGGCGTCCGCCAAGACCCTCCGTCATTCCATTCACTGCCATTCAGAACAAAGTATCAGCTGAGAAGACAAGACCCGGCAGAAGCTTGCGGGAAGGACAAAGACCGGGCAAGAGGAGCTTGCGGGAAGAAGCAACAAGGCGTTTGAAGCTTGCCGCGCGGCGTAGGAGCGTCCGGCAAGGCCCGCGGCGGCAAGCTTGCCCGGCGCGACAAGAGAAGAGTCATGGCGGCGCTTGCGCGACAAGACTACCACCCTAAACCCATGATCCAGCGCATCCAGCGGCGTGTCACCGGGGCCATCCTGAGAGCGCGTGGCGGTATGCGCGCGATATCTTGGTCGCGAGGTGGCAAGCGAGCTGACAAGGAGGCCATCGTGGCGATCGGTGGCGCCCTAACGGTCGTTTCCTTGCATTGTTAGGGGCGACGGGACGGGCATTAAATGCCCTTGTCCCTGCCGTCGAGTTAGGTAGGGGCCTTTGTTGGTCATCTGTTGTACCAACCCACGTTTTACCTTTCTACCCTCTTCCTCTGCTGCCACCTGTCGGTGACCCCTTTGGACTATAAAGGGAGGCCCATGCGCGCGTGGGAGGGTTCCGTAGTTCGGTCCATTGACACATCCAACACCACTACGCTCGGCTCTCGAGCAAGAACAAATACAAACACAAAGCAGCGGTAGGAGTTTTATCTCTCGGAGAGCTCGAAGCTGGGTAAAAACCCCTGCGTGCCGTCACCTCGATCTGCTCTGCGTCGCTCTCCGCTCCTTGCCGGGACTAGAAGGGCCCCCTGCCCCATAGGTGCTCGTGCCCACAAAGAGCGGCCACGACACAGCCTAAAGAAAAAAGCAACAGCGGCTTCAAGCTGATCGGGGACCTCTTTGGCGATCGATGGACCGAGGTCCTCGCGGCGAAGTATAAACTTCGAGCGTCCCTCAAAAAGTTACCCAAGGCATAGCTGCTCCCCGATTAGAGGAGGAAGCATACATACCTCCATCACCGGCTACGATATTGCCGACCGACCACCCCGTGATCGTGTGAGAGAGGCATCGGGCCCCGGCCAAGACCATACCCGGCATCGCTCCAAAATCTGAAGCCAAGAGGAGCGCGCGGACTTACGAGACATATTGGACGACAAAGCAAGGCAATCCAGATCCATCTATGGATCACGTGGGCGCCCTCGACCCACGAAGAATACCGTCGCGCGAATACAATAACCTGGCGGGCGAACACGAGACAGGCGCTCTCTCGAGCTGCGTCGCGATATTGCTCAATATAGGCGCCAGACACCGCTATGCTTCGCGGCGAAGTAATGGATCATCGAGATCCCGAAGGGTTTAAACCCGTAAACATCGAATCTTACGATGGCTGCTGAGACCCTGCGGTTTGGATCAAAGACTATCTTCTCCACATCCATATGGCCCGGCGGCAATCTCCACGCCATCAAGTACCTCCCTCAAGCTTAAGGACCAGCTCGGCATTGGCTTAACAGCTTGCCCTTGAGAGTCAATTGGGTGTTGGGAAGACACGGAGGCCGCATTCCTTGATAACTTCCAAGGCACATATGTGCGACCACGGAACACCGATGACCTAAGCCACATCATTCAGCCGAGACGAATCGGCGGAAAAATTCTGGACCACGGTTCTTGTGAAGAAAAATCAAATCGTCGATTGTCCGGATCGAGAGGCCCTTGCAGCCTTCAAACATAACATCCGGAGACGAATGGCTAACCCGGCACCTGGGGCAGGAAAAGCCGAAATCCGTGGCAGCCCTCACATCATTAATGACCCGCTTTTGCGCGGGAGAGGACAGCTGGCAAGCCCGCAGCAACAATCTCCATAAAAATTCTGGCAGTCCGGATACTAAGGACAAAGCGGCAGGTCACGTCGAAACAAAAACAAGCGCCGCATTAACGGCGATGATAAGGAGGACACGGCAGTCAACGCCGGATTCCGAGGCTCTAAACCTGGTCAGCGGAAGAAGCCATTCAAAAGAACCACTCCGGGTCCGTCCAATCTGGACCGAATACTCGACCGCTTATGCCAGATACATGGCACCTCTGAAAATCCAGCTAACCACACCAATAGAGATTGCTGGGTGTTCAAGCAGGCCGGCAAGTTAATTGCAGAAAACAATGACAAGGGGCTAAACAGCGACAACGAGGAAGAGACCCGACCGCCCGAACAACGAGAGGATGAAGGTTTTCCCCCACAAATGCAGACGGTGAATATGATATCGCGACCCACATACCCAAGAGGAGAGGAAGCGCACTAAGGGGCGTCTATGCGATGGAGCCGGTCGCCCCAAAGTTCAATCCATGGTCCTCTTGTCCGATCACTTTCGATCGAAGAGACCATTCGACCAGGCATCGCCATGGCGGATTCGCCGCATTGGTTTTAGACCCAATCGTCGATGGATTTCACCTCACGAGAGTCCTGATGGACGGCGGCAGTAGCCTGAACCTGCTTTATTAGGATACAGTGTGCAAAATGGGCATAGGCCCATCAAGGATTAAACCTACAAAGACAACCTTTAAAGGTGTCATACCGAGTGAAGCCAACTGTGCGAGGCTCGATCCCTTGGAAGTGGTCTTGGATCCCGGATAATTTCTGGAAGCGAAGAGTTAATCTTTGACATAGTCCCGTTTCGTGGCGCTATCACGCTCTGCTTTCGGACGAACCGCGTTTGCAAAATTCAGCAGCGGTGCCGCGTATGCATACCTAAAGCTCAAGATGCGAGGCCCTCGTGGAGTCATCACGGTCAATGGGAATACGGAACGCTCCTCGAGCGGAGGAACATCTGATGGCTCTTGCGGCGGAAATCTGAGCAGCCTCTTAAGGCAATTCTCGAGTCCGGCCGTTAAAGGCGAATCTGGCAACGCCGCCGAGCAATGCCAATCAAGACCACCTAAGCGATCGAGCGAGCGTAAGTAATCGGCCCCAACCCTCGCCAGCGCATGACCGCAAAAATAACCCTCTGCGTACATCATTACGCATTGGAGATACCATGGGCGCGAGGAAAGGGGCACGATCACAATGGACCCAGTGCGGCTTGACCACACGGGGCTTGCAAGTGTGCCCCCCTTCTTTTCTTTTTCACTTTACTACTTTGTGTACACGAGGACTCCGTTAAGTAGAAGCCTGTCCGTGGCGAACTGCGAACCCACAATCTGAGTTAGGGACTAAAGAAGGCTGCAGCGAACACCGTGTGGTCTCAATTACGAGCATTAAATTCGATTATATACACCAAGTCCGCAGCTCATCCCTGGAGGGGGACACATTTATTTAGTCCAAATCCCTTGCTTACCGCACTATTTGTATCAGTCCGCTCTAGTAGCAGACTTTCTTTCATAAATAATGCAGCACCTCATTGATCGCAATTGCATTACCTTTTATATATATATATGCTGATTATATGACATCTTGCGCCCGTATATTTTGGTACGGCCTAATACACCGGGGGCTTACGTTCCCCACTCTATGGTGTGATAAGTCCGAACACTTTCACAAGTCGGCACCCGAACTTATAGCATTATATGAATCGGCTCGATCATGTCTTGGGTCAATAGTTGGGTTTGCCCGGCTCCCACGTTTTGGTACCTTCGTTCCGTTCAGCCGGCTAAGGTGGCACTTGGAGAACCACTGCGATTGCGCCCGGTTGAGCAGGCGGCGCCTCGATGGAAAGCTAAAAGCGGCTGGCATGATAAGGCGAGTAGTGCGTTGTTAGAGAGGTTTTGGGTCATAAAGACTCACGCCACTTGACGAGAGTTCGGACAATGTCCGAAGAAGGCGTCGATAAGCGCCCGGATCGGTCTTCCGAATACCGGGGCTTCGCCGAAATTTAATATTATAGAATTCTATGGCTAAGTGAGAGTGTTCAAGCATTATAAGTCCAGTTGCCTTGTTCGTTGTGTTGAGCGCCTCCCTCGATGGACCCAACAATGGGAACAAGAGTGCTCAAGTTTATCCCGAACACCCCAGCACTCGCGGCTCGGGGGCTGAAGCCAACAACTTGCCATCTCTCAGATTTTATAAACGGCCACACAGAAGGTAATATTTTAAATTAAACAAGCATTGCTTAACTCGCACATGAACAAAGTTTCAGCGCGCAGGATAATACATAAAAATTCACTCAAAGATTACATTTCGGGGCACTCATCCTTAATATGCGGGCTCCCTTGAGACAGTTTTGTAATACATCTCGGGCGTGCGATACTCCTTGCCCGGCGGCGGTGGGTCCGTGAAAGCTTCTCCGCATCCAACTTACCCCATTGCACCTTTGTGCGGGCGAGGCCAGCGAGCACCTTCAATCTGAGCGGGCGCTTGATGACATCCACCCGGGGCATGCATCCACCAGCCGCCCACGAGGCCAAAAGTAGCTCCCGGGCATGGCACATCCGAGCCTAGCCGGACTATAAGGCCCTTCATGGCCTCTTGGCTACCTTGTGGAGTTCGATTTGGTGCTTGGGGGCACCTTAGGGTGTCAGCCTCGGCATCTTGAGACCGAAGACTTTCGTCGAGCTCCCTCCTCGCCCACGATAGAATCTGGCGGCATCGGACGCCTCTGTAGCGGCAGATCTGCAAGCGCCTACTGGAGAGCTCGAATGCGGGTAAGTATCAAGTATTTTACATTAACATGCTTGCTCTGCATGAAAAATGCCTTACCGCCGCTATTTTCTTTATATCTTCATCCTCTGAAGGGCCTTATGGGCCTCGGCCTTGGCGGACTTGGCACTTTCGAGGCGAGAGGCAAGCTCGGACTCTCGAGTCTTGGAGTCACGCTCCAAACTCTCATGCTTTTCCATGAGCACAGGAGCTCTTGCCGAACTTCGCCACCGTGCCTCTTGCTTTTCTCGCTCAGCCCGTTCGCGGCTGCCTTGTGTTCGACGCGGACACGGCATCCTTCAGGGCTGCCACCTCGTTAGTGGCCCCCTGTCAATACATTTATCCTTGTTAATTTTATTGCAGCCAAAATCCTTTTCCGTAAGGTACCTATTCAAAGTGGTGTTACTCACCTTCTTTTTCCTCGAGCTGCTTCTTCGCATGGCGAGCTCTTGCTCGGACGCTCGAGATCCTGCTTCAACACATCGACCTCCGCCGTCAATGCGGCGAGAGGCGGCAACAGCGCACTGCAAACCCATATTGACATATTTTTAGCAACCTGCGCATATCTTGTTAGATCCTCGGTCGGCTTTTCTTTCCGAACACGGGCTGAGCATCGAGGCTACTATCTATGTGGTATTACATTACATGATTTTAACTTCTTACCTCAAAGCTGTTAAAAGGCTGCTGCGAGCCGGTCAGCCCGCTTTTAGCGAGTGAACCTTTTGAATCACCACACTCATGATAGTGCGGTGTTCTTCCTCGATGGAAGCGCCTTTAAGCGCCTCCGGCAAGTTATCCGGCGCCTCGGTTGGGCGGAGGCCGCCCGGCGTCCGCATCTTGCCCTTCTTCGAAAGGGCGCTTGCCGGACTCTGGAACCCTGCGGGTCGATGTAGAGTCGGCGCAAAGTCCGGAGGCTGCGGCGGCGCCTCGGGCCTCCTCTGATGGGTCCCTCTGGGGATCCCACCTCGGAGTCCTCGTCGTGGCGTGGGGTAGAGCGGTCGGGATTAATTTACATCCGGCAGAGGCCAGCGACCCGCTTCGATGAGTCGGGAGATCGTCATCGGCGGACTACGGGCGAGAATGCGGCGTTAGAAGGATACTACGTGACACAAAAGATATTGCATATAAATGATCCGGATACTTACGATCTCATGGGGACCTTTGGCCCTTGGAGCCACTCATCCTCGCCAGCTGGTGTTGGCGAAACTATCGAGGATAGTTCTCCCCTCTTGGACCCTTGGCCTCCCGATTGGAAGCCTTCCTCTTCTTCTCTCCCTCCTCCGGAAGAATACTCCTCCTCCTCGTCTTGGGGAGAGTCCGCGTCGTCGTCGGGCCGCTGATTCTGAGAACTCTTTGAGTCCCGCGGCCACCTTCTTAGCCTTCTTCTCGGCACCACATGCGGTGCGGAACCAGCTAACTCTGCTAAGCGGGCGTCCATTGGAGTCTTCTCGGCATGGGGCGGGTTGATAAGCAACTTGGCCTTCTCCATCCATTCTGTCAAAGGAAGAGATGAATGAAACCCCACTAGAGTCAGTTTAATTATCACAAAGTGTCCGTAATGGGGTTGAATCACTTACCTCGCCCGGTTGGATCTGCGAGCTGAATCTGCGATCTTCCATCGCGGATCACGGGAAACCAGCGCCCTTGAACAGCACCCTCGAGCGCCTTCATATGTTGTATCGAAGAGCCGCTTAGCGCTGGTGCTGTTCGGATTGAACTCCACAAATTGAATGCCCGTTCTTGGCATGGGAGAATCCGCCCGGATGAGCATGACTTGGACCCGTCGGCGAGCTGAGCTTATTGCTCACCATCTTACGGATGCGAGGCTCGGAGTCCGTCACCTCCACCGGATTGCCCCGCTGCAAGCCCTTCTCTTTCCGGGAGGTGAGCTGCGTGGGGATGCGGATCTAAACTTCGGGGCCGCCGCCCATGTGGGCTTCTTGGCTCGGTGATGTAGAACCACCCGATTGCCACCCCTTGGCGGAGTCCACAAAGGCCTCTTGAGCCAAGGGCGTTGGGAAATTTGCCCAACATGGCGCCTCCGCATTCGCTTGCGTGCCCTTCACAACCTTGACAGCGTTGAAGGTCTTGAGCCCTGAGGCGAAGTGGGGCGGATCACGGAGGAAGGCCTCGCCTGCACGATAAGCGCCGAGATGTTGAGGATGAAGTTGGCGCGGATCGTGGAAATCCAGGCTGTAGTAAAACATGAGCCCCGGACGAATGGATGGGCGGAAGCCCAGTCAGCGGAGGAAGTGGGGAGGAAGGCGACCCTCTCATGAGGCCGAGGGTAGGGATGAGCTGCCCTCGTCCAGGCGGCCGATCTGTGATATCGCCCGGAAAGGTATCGGCGTTGCGCAGCTGGTGATGTCCTCCTCCTTAGCGGTGGAGGCCAACCATTGCCTCCGCTCGGACATATTCGGAGAAGGTCGAGGTGAGATCGAGAGCTTAGGCGCTGGAGCTTGAGTCTTGTGAGATGGATAAGCAAAGGAGGAAGAAGGCGTGGGTGAGAAGGTAAATCCTTATCCCTTATATGTAGGCGGGCGAAACTGTGCGTCCCCCACCGGCCTAGTAAAACTCGCTTATCTCCCAAGCACCACCATCAATGGCGCGGTTGGGTTACCCACGTCCGTATTGATGAGAATCCCGGAATAAGGGGAACACGATTTCTGCTTCAACAAGACGTGCCAAGGAAACCACTTAGCTAAGCGTCTTTGAGGTGGTATAGTAAAAACGATTCAAACAAAGGCTTGGTGGCGGTGTGATGTCACGCCGCATAATCGTCGGCAGATTGAGCTAAGTGTACATTTTATTCTCTCTCGATGGAATGTGGAAATTATTTTTGCGAGCGGACACTATCCTGGTGTTCATGATCTTCTCTGGATTATTCAAGGAGGAACCCGCCTTGCAACGCCGAACATTATCTTGGCGCGGAACTATCGTCATTGAAGCCTGGTTAGGGCTCTTGATTGAGTCTGGACTAGGGGTGTCCGGACTGCGGACTATCATTATCCGCGGACTCCAAGACTACGAAGATACAAGATTGAAGACTCCGTCCGTGTCCGGATGGGACTTTCCTTGGCGTGGAAGGCAAGCTTGCATCTGGATATGTAGATCTCCTACCATTTTAACCGACTACTGTGTAACCCTAGCCTCCACGGTGTCTATATAAACCAAAGGGCTTTAGTCCGTAGGGACAACATACATTACAACAATCATACCATAGGCTAGCTTCTAGGGTTTAGCCTCCTTGATCTCGTGGTAGATCTACTCTTGTACTACCCATATCATCAATATTAATCAAGCAGGGCGTGAGGTTTTACCTCCATCGAGAGGGCGAACCTGGGTAAAACATCGTGTCCCTTGTCTCCTGTTACCATCCGCCTAGGCGCATACAGTTCATATCACTTATATTGATTGCATGTGATGTTTATCCTTTATGCATCTTATCTTGCTTTGATTGTGGTAGCATTTTAAGATGATCTCTCACTAAAATTATCAAGAAGTGTTCTCCTGAGTATGCCTTTGTTGCCAAAGTTCGTCGTGCCCGGACACCACGTGATGATCGGGTGTGATAAGCTCTCGTCCATCTACAGCGGGTGCAAGCTAGTTTTGCACACGAGAATACTCAAGTTAAAACTTGACGAGCCTAGCATATCTGATATGGCCTCGGAACACGGAGACCGAAAGGTCGGCGTGAATCATATAGTAGATATGATCAACATAGAGATGTTCACCATTGAAAACTACTCCATCTCACGTGATGATCGGTTATGGTTTAGTTGATTTGGATCACGTGATCACTTAGATGACTAGAGAGATGTCAGTCTAAGTGGGAGTTCTTAAATAATATGATTAATTGAACTTAAATTTATCATGAACTTAGTACCTGATAGTATTTTGCTTGTCTATGTTTGTTGTAGATAGATGGCTCATGCTGTTGTTCCGTTGAATTTTAATCGTTCCTTGAGAAAGCAAAGTTGAAAGATGATGGTAGCAATTACACGGATTGGGTCCGTAACTTGAGATTATCCTCATTCTTTGCCGAAGAATTACGTCCTAGAAGCACAGCTGGGTGCGAGGCTGGTGCGGAGCAACACCACGGATGTTGTGAGCGTCTGGCGAGCAAAGCGATGACTACTCTATAGTTCGATGTGCCATGCTTTACGGCTTAGAACCGGGTCTTCAACGGCGTTTTGAGCGTCATGGAGCATATGAGATGTTCGGAGTTGAAGTTAATATTTCAAGCAAATGCCGGATTGAGAGATATGAAGTCTCCAATAAGTTCTACAAGCGCAAGATGGAGGAGAATAGTTACATCGGTGAGCATATACTCAAAATGTGCAGGTATAATAATCACTTGATTCAAGCTGGAGTTAATCTTCCGATGATAGCGTCATCGACGAAATTCTCCAATCACGCCACCAAGCTACAAGAGCTTTGTGATGAACTATAATATGCAAGGGATGAACAAAACAATTCCGAGCTCTTTGCAATGCTAAAGGCTGCGGAGGTAGAAATCAGAAGGAACATCAAGTATTGATGGTCAACAAGACCACTAGTTTCAAGAAAAGGGCAAAGGGAAGAAGAAGGAACTTCAAGAAGAATAGCAAGCAAGTTGCTGCTCAAGAGAAGAAACCCAAGTCTGGACCTAAGCCTGAAACGAGTGCTTCTCTTTAAAGCGACTAGTCCTTTGAAGCGGAACTGCCCCAAGTATTTGGCGGATAAGAAGGATGGCAAAGTGAACAAAGGTATATGTGATATACATGTTATTGATGTGTACCTAACTAGAGCTCGTAGTAGCACTGGGTATTTGATCTTGGTTACATTGCTAATATTTGCAACTCGAAGCAGGGACTACGGAATAAGCGAGCATCGGCCAGGGCGAGGTGACGATCGGCGTGGAAAGCGGTTCCAAAGTCGATGTGATCGCAATCGACACGCTACCTCTACATCTACCTTCGGGATTAGTCTTAGACCTGAATAATTGTTATTTGGTGCCAGCGTTGAGCATGAACATTATATCTGGATCTTGTTTGATGCGAGACGGTTATTCATTTAAATCGAGAATAATGGTTGTTCTATTTATATGAGTAATATCTTTTATGGTCATGCACCCTTGAAGAGTGGTCTATTTTATTGAATCTCGATAGTAGTGATACACATATTCATAATGTTGAAGCCAAAAGATGCAGAGTTGATAATGATAGTACAACTCATTTGTGGCACTGCCGTTTAGGTCATATCGGTGTAAAGCGCATGAAGAAACTCCATACTGATGGACTTTTGGAATCACTTGATTATGAATCACTTGGTACTTGCAAACCGCGCCTCATGGGCAAGATGACTAAAACACCGTTCTCGGTACTATGGAGAGAAACAGATTTGTTGGAAATCATACATCTGAGATGTATGTGGTCCGATGAATGTTGAAGCTCATGGCGGATATCTTTATTTTCTCACCTTCACGGATGATTTGAGCGAGATATGTGTATATCTACTTAATGAAGCACAAGTCGAAACATTTGAAAAGTTCAAAGAATTTTAGAGTAAAGTGGAAAATCATCGTAACAAGAAAATAAAGTTTCCGTTCGATCGTGGAGGAGAATATTTGAGTTCTGAGTTTGGTTTACATTTGAAACAATGCGGAATAGTTTACAACTCCGCCACACGAACACCACAAAGAAATGGTGTGTCCGAGCGTCGTGTCGTACTTTACTAGATATGGTGCGATCTATGATGTCTCTTACTGATTTACCGCTATCGTTTTGGGGTTATGCTTTAGAGACGGATGCATTCACATAAATAGGGCACCATCTAAATCCGTTGAGACCACGCCTTATGAAATGTGGTTTGGCAAAAACCAAAGTTCTCGTTTCTTAAAGTTTGGGGCTGCGATGCTTATGTGAAGAAACTTCAACCAGATAAGCTCGAACCCAAATCGGAGAAATGTATCTTCGTAGGATACCCAAAAGAGACTGTTGGGTACACCTTCTATCACAGATCCGAAGGCAAGACATTACGTTGCTAAGAATGGATCTTTTCTAGAAAGGAGTTTCTCTCGAAAGAAGTGAGTGGGAGGAAAGTAGAACTTGATGAGGTAACAGTACCTGCTCCTTATTGGAAAGTAGTTCATCACAAAAATCAGTTCTGTGACAAATACACCATATAGTGAGGAAGCTAATGATATTGATCATGAAACTTGAGATCAAGTGTCTCTTGAACCTCGTGGGTCTACGAGTAAGATCCGCACAGTGGTATGGTAATCATATTCGGAAGTCATGTTACTTGACCATGATGAACCTACGAACTATGAGGAAGCGATGATGAGCCCAGATTCCGCAAAATGGCTAGAGGCCATGAAATCTGAGATGGGATCCATGTATGAGAACAAAGTATGGACTTTGGTTGACTTGCCCGATGATCGGCAAGCCATTGAGAATAAATGGATCTTTAAGAAGAAGACTGACACTGACGGTAATGTAACTGTCTATAAAGCTCGACTTGTTGCGAAAGGTTTTCGACAAGTTCAAGGGGTTGACTATGATGAGACTTTCTCACCCGTAGCGATGCTTAAGTCTGTCAGAATCATGTTAGCGATTGTTGCATTTTATGATTATGAAATTTGGCAAATGGTTGTAAAAACTGCATTCCTGAATGGATTTCTGGAAGAAGAGTTGTATATGATGCAACCGGAGGGTTTTGTCGATCCTAAGGGAGCTAACAAAGTGTGCAAGCTCCAGTGATCAAGCTATGGTCTGGTGCAAGCCTCTCGGAGTTGGAATAAACGCTTTGATAGTGTGATCAAAGCATATGGTTTTATACAGACTTTTGGAGAAGCCTGTATTTACAAGAAAGTGAGTGGGAGCTCTGTAGCATTTCTAATATTATATGTGGATGACATATTGTTGATTGGAAATGATATAGAATTTCTGGATAGCATAAAAGGATACTTGAATAAAAGTTTTTCAATAAAAGACCTTGGTGAAGCTGCTTACATATTGGGCATTAAGATCTATAGAGATAGATCAAGACGCTTGATTGGACTTTCACAAAGCAAGTACCTTGATAAAGTATTGAAAAGGTTCAATATGGAACAGGCGAAGAAAGGGTTCTTGCCTGTATTACAAGGTATAAAGTTGAGTCGGACTCAATGCCCGAACACTGCAGAAGATAGAGAGAAAATGAAAGGAGTTCCCTATGCTTCAGCCATAGGCTCTATCATGGATGCAATGCCGTGTACCAGACCTGATGTGTGCCTTGATATTAGTTTGGCAGGGAGGTTCCAAAGTAATCCAGGAGTGGGTCACTGGAAAGCGGTCAAGAACATCCTGAAATACCTGAAAAGGACTAAGGATATGTTTCTCGTATATGGAGGTGACAAAGAGCTAGTCGTAAATGGTTACGTCGATGCAAGATTTGACACTGATCCGGACGATTCTAAATCATAAACCGATATCGTATTTTATTAAACGGTGGAGCTGTAAGTTGGTGCAGTTCTAAACAAAGCGTCGTGGCGGGATCTACATGTGAAGCGGAGTACATAGCTGCTTTGGAAGCAGCAAATGAAGAAGTCGGATGAAGGAGTTCATTTCCGATCTAGGTGTTGTACCTAGTGCATCGGGACCAATGAAGATCTTCGTGACAATCTTGGAGCAATTGCCTTGGCAAAGGAATCCAGATTTCACAAGAGGACCAAGCACATCAAGAGACGCTTCAATTCCATTCGGGACCAAGTCCAAGTGGGAGACATAGAGATTTGCAAGATACATACGGATCTGAATGTTGCAGACCCGTTGACTAAGCCTCTCTCACGAGCAAAACATGATCAGCACCAAGACTCCATGGGTGTTAGAATCATTACTATGTAATCTAGATTATTGACTCTAGTGCAAGTGGGAGACTGAAGGAAATATACCCTAGAGGCAATAATAAAGTTAGTATTTATTTCCTCATATCATGATAAATGTTTATTATTCATGCTAGAATTGTATTAACCGGAAACATGATACATGTGTGAATACATAGACAAACATAGTGTCACTAGTATGCCTCTACTTGAACTAGCTCATTGATCAAAGATGGTTATGTTTCCTAACCATAGGCATGTGTTGTCATTTGATTAATGGGATCACATCATTAGGAGAATGATGTGATTGACTTGACCCATTCATTAGCTTAGCACTTGATCGTTTAGTATGTTGCTATTGCTTTCTTCATGACTTATACAAAGTTCCTGCAACTATGAGATTATGCAACTCCGTTTACGGAGTAACACTTTGTGTGCTACCATACGTCACAACATAACTGGGTGATTATAAAGGTGCTCTACAGGTGTCTCCAAAGGTACATGTTGAGTTGGCATAATTCGAGATTAGGTTTTGTCACTCCGACTTTCAGAGAGGTATCTCTGGGCCCTCTCGGTAATACTCATCACCTAAGCCTTGCAAGCATTGTAACTAATGAGTTAGTTATGAAATGATGTATTATGGAACAAGTAAAGAGACTTGCCGGTAACGAGATCGAACTAGGTATTGGATACCGACGATCGAATCTCGGGCAAGTAACATAGCGATGACAAAGGGAACAACGTATGTTGTTATGCGGTTTGACTGATAAAGATCTTCGTAGAATATGTAGGAACCAATATGAACATCCAGGTTCCACTATTGGTTATTGACCGAGAGTAGTTCTAGGTCATGTCTACATAGTTCTCGAACCCGTAGGGTCCGCACGCTTAACGTTACGATGACAGTTTTATTATGAGTTTATAAGTTTTAATGTACGAAGGTTGTTGAGTCCGGATGTGATCACGGACATGACGAGGAGTCTCGAAATGGTCGAGACATAAAGATTGATATATTGGGCGACTATATTCGGACACGGAATTGTTCCGGAGATTTGGAGAAAACCGGAGTCTTTGGGGGGTTACGGAACCCCGGGAGAGTAATGGGCCACATGGGCCTTGGTGGGAAGAGAGAGGCGGCCAGGGTGGGCGTCGCCCTCTCCCTCTGGTCCGATTGGACTAGGGCGGGGTGGCGCCCCTTTCCTTCCCCTCTCCTCCTTCCTTCCCCTCCTAGTAGGAGTAGGAAAGGAGGAATCCTACTCCTACTAGGAGGAGGATTCCTCCTCATAGCGCGCCCAAGGGGCGGCCGGCCTCCCCCTTGCTCCTTTATATCACGGGGCGGGGGCACCCCATAGACACACAAGTTGATCTACGGATCGTTCCTTAGCCGTGTGCGGTGCCCCCCTCCACCATAATCCACCTCGATCATATCGTCGCGGAGTTTAGGCGAAACCCTGCGCCGGTAGAACATCATCATCGTCACCATGCCGTCGTCTTGTGAACTCATCCCGATGCTTATTTGGATTGGCCGGGGGCGTCATAGAGCTGGGCGTGTGCTGAACACGGAGGTGTCGTGCGTTCGGTGCTTGGATCGGTCGGATCGTGAAGGCGTCGACTACATCAACAGCGTTGTGCTAACGCTTCGCTTCTACGGTCTCACGAGTGCGTGGACAACACTCTCCCCTCTCGTTGCTATGCCATCACCATGATCTTGCGTGTGCGTAGGAAATTTTTTGAAATTACTACGTTCCCCAACAGCAAGATCTATCTAGGAGATGCATACCAACGAGGGGAGAGTGTGTCTACGTACCCTCGTAGACCATAAGCGGAAGCGTTTCACAACGCAGTTGATGTAGCAAAACTTTCTTCATGATCCAACCGATCGAGTACTGAATGCACGACACCTCCGTGTTCAGCACACGTTCAGCTCGGTGACGTCCTCGCGTTCTTTATCCAGCAAGTCTGCGAGGTAGTGGATGAGTTCCGGCAGCACGACGGTGTGGTGACGGTGATGGTGAAGTGATCTCCACAGGGCTTCGCCTAAGCACTGTGAAAATATGACCGAGGGAGTAAACCATGGAGGGGGCACCACACACGTCTAAGATTATGTCGTGTGTGTGCTAGGCGCCCCCATCCTCATATATATAGGTGGGAGGGAAAGGGGAGAGGCCAAGGGCGCGCCCCAAGTGAGGCCGAATCCCACTTAGGCTCCTGCCCTTGTTCGGCCTCCCCCTTTCCTTTCCCTAGGGCTGGCCGGTCTGGTGGAGGGGTGCACCATCCCCTTGTGGGCTGGTTTGTCCCCTCCTTGGCCCAGTAAGCCCATATCTTTTGCCGGGGGGTGCCCGAAACCCCTTCCAGTGACCCTATATGTACCCGGTACCCTTCGGAACACTTCCGATGTCCGAATATCATCGTCATATATATCAATCTTTACCTTTCAAACATTTTGAGACTCTTCGTCATGTCTGTGTTCTCATCCGGGACTCTAAACAACATTCGGCCACAAAATCACATAACTCATATAATCCTATATCGTCATCGAACGTTAAGCATGCGGACCCTACGGGTTCGAGAAATATGTAGACATGACCGAGACACCTCTCCGGTCAATAACCAATAGCGGAACCTGGATGCCCATATTGGCTCCTACATATTCTATGAAGATCTTTATCAGTCGAACCGTTATGACAACATACGTAATTCCCTTGTTACTTGCCCGAGATTCGATCGTCGATATCTCTATACCTAGTTCAATCTCGTTACGAGCAAGTCTCTACTCATTCCATAATACATCACCTCGTGACTAACTCCTTAGTCAATTGCTTGCAAGCTTATGATGTGTATTACCGAGAGGGCTAAGATAAACCTCTCCGATACTCAGAGTGACAAATCCTAATCTCGATCTATGCCAACTCAGCAAACACCTTCGGAGATACCTTTAGAGCATCTTTATAATCAACCAGTTACGTTGTGACATTTGATAGCACACAAGGCATTCCTCCAGTATGTGGGAGTTGCATAATCTCATAGTCGAAGGAATATGTATTTGACATGAAGAAAGCAATAGCAATAAAACTGAACGATCATTATGCTAAGCTAACAGATGGGTCTTGTCCATCACATCATTCTCCTAATGATGTGATCCCATTATCAAATGAGAACTCATGTCCATGGCTAGGAAACCTTAACATCTTTGATCGGCGAGCTAGTCTAGTAGAGGCTCACTAGGGACACGTTGTTTGTTTATGTATTCACACATGTATTAAGGTTTCCGATCAATACAATTCTAGCCTGAATAATAAACTGTGATGCCCTCAATGCGGCTATATCTCCCACGTGTCGAAGCACGACTTAGAGGCATAACCGCATTGAAAGCAATGTCGCAAGTGAGGTAATCTTCACACCACCCATGTAATACATAAGGGAAAGAGATACATAGTTGGCTTACAATCGCCACTTCACACAATTACATGCATTACATCATCCAGATACAATCAAGGTCCGACTACGGAACCAAAATAAAAGAAGAACCCCAAATGCGACAAAGGTCCCTGATCGACCCCAACTGGGCTCCACTACTGATCAACTAGAGCGAAACAACACAAAGGGCAAGATCTTCATCGAGCTCCTCCTTGAGCTTGGTTGCATCACCTGCTTGGTAACATAGGCACCTGCAAACTGGTTTTGGAAGTATCTGTGAGTCACGAGGACTCAGCAATCTCACACCCGCGAGATCAAGACTATTTAAGCTTATGGGTAAGGTAAAGGCATGAGGTGGAGCTGCAGCAAGCGACTAGCATATATGGTGGCTAACATACGCAAATGAGAGCGAGAAGAGAAGGCAAAGCACGGTCGATAAAAGTACGATCAAGAAGTGATCCTATAGCAACCTACGTCAAGCATAACTCCAACACCGTGTTCACTTCCTGGACTCCGCCGGAAAGAGTCCATCATGGTTACACATACGGTTGATGTATTTTAATTAAGGTCAACTTCGGGTTTTCTACAACCGGACATCAACAAATTCCCATCAGCCACATAACCGCGGGCACGGCTCTCGAAAGTTCAAATCCCTGCAGGGGTGTCCCAACTTAGCCCATGACAAGCTCACACGGTCAACGAAGGAATAGACCTCCACCCGAGACACTCCGATCAGACTCGGTATCCCGGTACAACAAGACATTTCGGCGGGGTAAAACTAAACCAGAAACACCGCCCGAATGTGCCGACAAATCCCGATAGGAGCTGCACATATCTCTTTCTCGGGGCACATTCGATGAGTCTAGCTACGAGTAAAACCAACCCTCAAGTTTCCCGAGGTGGCCCTTGAGTGGCTCGATTCGGACCAACACTCAGAGGAGCACCGGCCGGGGGTTAGAATAAAGATGACCCTTGAGTCTGCAGAACCCAAGGGAAGGTGGTAGGTTGTTAGTGCAAATGGTAAAACCAATGTTGAGCCTTTGTTGGAGAAGCTTTACTTAAGGCGAACCATCAAGGGGTTCCCATTATAGCCCAACCGTGTAAGGCAGCACGGGAACATAACACCGATATGACGGAAACTAGAGGCGGCAAGAGTGGAACAAAACACCAGGGCATAAGGCCGAGCCTTCCACCCTTAACCAAGTATATAGATGCATTAATTAAATAAGATATATTGTGATATCCCAACAAGTAAACATGTTCCAACAAGGAACAACATCTCCATGTTCAACAAGGAACAAACATCAATCTTCACCGCAACTAACAACGCTATAAGAGGGCTGAGCAAAGCGGTAACATAGCCAATCAACGGTTTGCTAGGACATGGTGGGTTAGAGGTTTGACATGGCAATTTGGGAGGCGACAAGCAAATGGTAGGCATCGTAGCATTGGCATAGCAAAAGAGCGAGCAAACTAGCATAGCAAAGATAGTAGTGATTTCGAGGTATGATCATCTTGCACGAGATCCGCTAGGAAGAAGAACGAGTCCATGAAGAAGACAAGCGGGCGTGGTCGAGCGGATCCTCACTACTCCGAAATGAAACCGAAGCTAACGAGAGAAGCAACCCGGAAAGAAACAAACAACATAGTAAACAACCATCACATAAACATGTCATGATGCACAAACAAGTATGATGCATGTTCGGTTTAATGAGGCATGACATGGCAAGGTGCACAAACAATACTACAAATTAAGTGGAGCTCAATATGCAACGAGTTGCATATTGACGGAACACCACATCAATTATTTAGTTTCTCTCTCGGTTATGAACAAGACAAGATTAAATGTTGGTTAACATGGCAAGAGGTGAAGCATAATTAAACTACATATTTAGGCAAGTTTAAATGAGGCCGAAAACACAAACAACACTTCCGGAAAATCCTCATGTACATATTTTGAATTAGCTACTGTTTTGCCCTAAACACAATTTTAGAGTTGTTAAACATGCAAGATGAGTGCACCATGTTAAACTAGGAAAAATTCTACCCCATTTACATAAAAAGTTTATTAAAATCGGAGTTACGGTTATTTAGTTATGAATTAAAGCATTTTAACATGGCATTTTAGAAAATTAATGTAAACAGCAAGTTAAACATTTTAAACAAGGATGAGAGTTGGATATTATGAAACTAGATGAAATTCTAGACATTTTACATGTTTGAATCATTTTAAACCGACGCACCATTTGTGAGTTATTAAATGCATGAAGTGCAAGGGGGTTTCTGCAAATCTGTAAATCCCTGGTTAATTGGCAAAGTCGCAACAGGGAAAAAAACACGTATGCGGGCTGAATCTGAGGTGAACTGGGCTGGTTGGGGCTGCTCACATCGGGCCAAGGCCTGGTTGGAGGAGAGGCTGGAGGAGGCCGGGCTGGATCGAACAGGCAGGGCGCGGTCAACCGGCCTCGGGCGTGGCCAACTCGATCAACCTGGCCAGGAAGGCAGGCACCTCGTCCTCTGCTCGTCTCGTCGAAGCGAGCATGGGCGTTCGAGAACCAGCAGCAGTCAAGGTGGCTCCATGTCCTTGTGGGCGGCGGGTCAACGCGGGGTCGAGCGGCGCTCGATGCAGAGGTGATGCAGCGGCTGTGGCAGGCGCAAGGTTCAGCAGAAGGGCATCAGCCATGGCAGGGACTTGAAGCGGGGCTCCCGGCGGCGACGTTCAACGGCAGCAGCGGGGAGCACTTGGAATGGGCGGACCCGGGCGTTGGGGACTCGGATCTGGTGGCTCCGTGCCAAACAGAGACTGGAGGAAGCGATGTCGAGCTCGGCGGCAGCGACGTGTCTTGTGCTCCCTGAGAGAGGAACGAAGGGAGAGAAGGAGAGTTACGGGAGATCGAGATGAAGCAGGGAGAAAAAAAGGGAGCAGGGCTGTTGGGGCACTCATCTCCGGCGAGGCTCCGGTCGTGTGTCGGCGAACGGCGAGGCGGCAGGCGAGGTGATGGGGAGAGCTCGGCTATTCTTTGCTGCGATAAGGTCGAGGAGGAGGCGGGGCTAGGTGGTGGATGGGTTGGAGGAGGTTGGTTTGGATCCATCGATGCTTGGGGACGATTTCTTCGATCTGGAACGAGCGAGGATGCGGTTGGAAGGGGGTGGATCTGAGATGGATGGGACAGAGAGAATCGGGTGATGCTCTGGTTGGTGGGTGGCTGAAGACGAGGTGGATCGGGAGGGATCCCGAGAGAACAGTGGCGGCGGCGGACACAGAAGGATGGGACATGGCTCCTAGAATTTAGGGTTAGGCAGTATATATAGCAAGGATTTGGTTTGGGGCTATTTCGTCCCTCCGATCGAAATCGGACGGTCGGGAAAAATAGGTTAGGGAGTCCAATAAATAAAACGAAGATGTTTTGTAGATGTTAGGGGATGATCCGGACTCAACGGTAGCGACAGTCCGGGTCGGGTCCGGACAACTTCGAGACAGCGTGAGGGTCATGAGTGACGAGAGGGTTAGGCTGGACTGGCGGTAGGTAGCGGACTGTGTAGACGGTCTCGAGTGAGGAAGAAGAGAGGGAGGCCCGACGATATTTAGGAGACCAAAACGTCCGACGTTAGACCAGCTATCTGCCGCTATAGTTATCCGTTGGGGCATCAAAGCGGACTCGAATGCGATGAAACTTGGCGGTGGTCTCGACAACAAAACAACACCGCATGCCAACTTTCAACCCATTCCAAGAACATTTTCCGGCCACTTATAAAATAATATTTCGGACATGTCGCGGGCGCGTGCAAGTGTGTCTGGGCTCAGAACGGACAACGGACGGAACGAGGAGACCGGAACGGATGCAAGTTTTGAAAACATGATGATGCAATGCACATGATGACATGATAAGATGCACACGCAAGCAAATGACAAGGCAACAACAGCGAATAACTGGCGGACACCTGGCACATCGGTCTCGGGGCGTTACATAAACCTTTGTCATGAATAAGGAAATATAAAATAACAACTTTATTATTGCCTCTAGGGCGTATTTCCTTTAGTCTCCCACTTGCACTAGAGTCAATAATAGAGTTCACATCGCCATGTGATTTAACACCAATAGTTCATATCATCATGTGATTAACACCCATAGTACACATCGCCATGTGAACAACACCCAAAAAGGTTTACTAGAGTCAATAATCTAATTCACATCACCATGTGATTAACACCTAAAGAGTACTAAGTGTGATCATGTTTTGCTTGTGAGATAAGTTTAGTCAACGGGTCTGCCACATTCAAATCCGTATGTATTTTGCAAATTTCTATGTCTACAATGCTTTGCATGGAGATACTCTAGCAAATTGCTCCAACGTCCAATACGTATCTAGATTGAGATTTAGAGTCATTTAGATCAGTGTCAAAGCTTGCACCGATGTAACTCTTTACGACGAACTCTTTATCACCTCCATAACCGAGAAACATTTTCTTACTCCTCTTTAAGGTAACTAAGGGTAATTTTGTAACGCCCACGATGCGGCTATATCTCCCACGTGTCGAAGCACGACTTAGAGGCATAACCGCGTGGTGGTTTTGTCGCAAGAAGGGTCATCTTCACACAATCCCATGTAATGAACAAGAATGGGATAAAGAAAGTTGGCTTACAATCGCCACTTCACACAATACATAATATAAATCATACATCATTCAAAATACACTCATAGACCGGCTACGGTCAAATCCAAATGAAAAGAAGACAACCCCAAATGCTAGAACCATGATCGTCCCGACTGGGCTCCGCTACTGATCATCTGGAAACGAAACATAGTAACGACCAAGGTCCTCATCAAACTCCCACTTGAGCTCTGTTGCGCCACTAGCGCTGGTTTCCTCGGCACCTGCATCTGTTTTGGTAGAACCTGTGAGTCACGGGGACTCAGCAATCTCACACCCGCGAGATCAAGACTATTTAAGCTCAAGGTAGGAAAAGGGGTAATATGGTGGAGCTGCAGCAAGCACTAAGCATATATGGTGGCTAACATACGCAAGTGAGAGCGAGAAGAGAAGCAACGCATCGGTCGAGAAACTAGAAGTGATCAAGAAGTGATCCTGAAGCTACTTACGTACATACATAACCCAAACCGTGTTCGCTTCCCGGACTCCACCGAGAAGAGACCATCACGGCTACACACGCGGTTGATGCATTTTAATGAAGTCAAGTGTCAAGTTCTCTACAACCGGACATTAACAAATTCCATCTACCTCATAACCGTGGGCACGGCTTTCGAAAGATAATACCCTGCAGGGGTGTCCCAACTTAGCCCATCGTAAGCTCTCACGGTCAACGAAGGATATACCTTCTCCTGGGAAGACCCGATTAGTCTCGGAATCCCGGTTCGCAAGACATTTCGACAATGGTAAAACAAGACCAGCAAGACCACCCGTTGTGCCGACAAATCCCGATAGGAGCTGCACATATCTCGTTCTCAGGGCACACCGGATAAGCTAAGCGTACAAGTACCAACATAACCCAAGTTGCCAAGGGACGGTCCCGCACGGTGCTCTAGTTTGGACCAACACTCGGAGGAGCACTGGCCCGGGGTAAATAAAGATGACCCTCGGGCTCGCGAAAACCCAAGGAAAAAAGGCTTAGGTGGCAAATGGTAAAACCAAGGTTGGGCCTTGCTGGAGGAGTTTTATTCAAAGCGAACTGTCAAGGGGGTCCCATAAATCACCCAACCGCGTAAGGAACGCAAAATCAAGGAACATAACACCGGTATGACGGAAACTAGGGTGGCAAGAGTGGAACAAAACACCAGGCATAAGGCCGAGCCTACCACCCTTTACCAAGTATATAGGTGCATTAATTAAAACAATAGATATTGTGATATCCCAAAATATCCATGTTCCAACAAGGAACAATCTTTATCTTCACCTGCAACTAGCAACGCTATAAGAGGGGCTGAGCAAAAGCGGTGACATAGCCAAACAACGGTTTGCTAGGACAGGATGGTTAGAGGCTTGACATGGCAATATGGGAGGCATGAAAAACAAGTGGTAGGTAGAGCTAACATAGCGATAGAGCGAGCAACTAGCAAAGCAAAGATAGAAGTGATATCGAGGGTATGGTCATCTTGCCTGCAAAGTTCTCAGAGTTGTCAAAGGCTTGATCCTCGTAAGCGTTCTCAACAGGTTCCTCGTGCATGTACTCGTCTCACGGATCTACCCAAAGCAAGAACACAAGCAATGGAACCACAATCAAACATGGAGCAATGCACAATCAACATGATGCAATACATGACATGATATGCGAGATGTGATATGCAATGCGTATGCGTGCTCCGGAAGGGAAATGATGAACAAGGCATCATATTGGCAAACCAAGTATGCCGCTGGAAAGATGATATGATTTTGGTTGAAATCGATATAAAGATCACCGGAATCGGATGCTCGGTTTGCAAATGGCAAGCAAAACAAGAATGACACAAATCTGCGATTAACAGCACAATGCTACTTAGCATATAATAAGAAACTATGCTACAGCAACCCAACATAAAAACAAAGCATATGGCAGTGATCTACAGGAGATGCCTGACAAATGAGGAACACTGAGCTACGGCTAAATCACACCATAACAGGTTCAAACAAGCATGGCAAAAGTACAAAAGATATCAGCTTGGACATGGCATAAACAGCATCAGGTAGCAATGTTCAGAGCAAGCAATCAACATGCTACAGGAACTTATAATAGCAAACCAAGGCATGACATGATTCTTCTCAAAGCATAGAACAAAAGTCCCTTACTGACCATGAGCCAAAAAGGATCCAAAAATAGGATGGCACCCATGTAAACATAGCAAGTTTCGTTAACAGAATCAGGAAACAGAGCATGGCATTAACAGCATTATGAAGGCATCTTTGCGAGCTTGACTCACCCATCACAAGTCATTGCATGACAAGATAAGCATATCACCAGCAAGAATACATGCTTATGAAACTAAACATGGCAATAACAAGATCATAGCATGCAACGATCAACTACAACAACCTTGGCAAAATGGAATATCATGTAAACAATCTGCCAGGAAACATTTTATAGCAAAAGTAGAGCAAGAAAATGACATGCTATACTACTCCATAATTGCAAACAGGGGCATGAATGGATAGAGCATAACCATATGTTCAAAACATCCTTACTGAAGTATCTCAAAATATGCATGGATCTCTCTGTAGCATCAAGTTTACATGTCATCAAAATAACAGCAGAACAGGGACTAAAATCAGCAACATCACGAAGCCTAGTTTGCATGCTTGTGCTAGTCACCACATAACTCACAAAAATACATGGCAAGCACCTCTGTTAAGAAGACATGGCATAGAACAAAACACCTGTAGAGCTCATGCCCATAAGAAGCACACAATAAATGTAGCAAAAATGACAAATGCACACATTCTGTTAAGAATCAGAAACTAACATTATATAGCACTCTTGCATCAGAGATTCAGGCATCTAGATGACCTAAAATGAACATGGCCCAATGTAAAAAAATGAAGAGCACATCCTGATGAACATTTTGATATATTATGCGCATGAAAGCAGACTACGATGGCGCAGATTATGATGCGATGAACATGTCATAAAATTATGCGAACTTGGCGGAAAAAAACGAAGTCAACCTAGGTTATCTCAGATCCGATCGGCACTAGGGTCGAGGTTTGCGAACAGCTTCGAGCAGCTCGCCGGAGCAGGAGATGGCGGAGATGGCAGGGCGAGGCCGGCGTCGGATCGGCCGGCTCCTTGCCGGATCTGGCGAGGCAGAGGGGGCGGAGGCGCCTCGGGCGGCAGGGCGGCCGGAGCGGGAAGGATCGGGGTGGCGGCGGAGCTCTGTCCGGGCGGCGGCGGCGGCCGAGGCGGCCTGAGGAGCGCAGCGGCGGCGGCGCTGCAGGGCGGCGCAGACGGGGCAGGGGCCAGCGGGCGGTTCTTGGGTTGAGGCGGTGGAGCGAGCCCGTGGGCAGCGCGCGTGGTTCGTCGGCGGCAGTGCGCAGATGCGTTCGGCGCGGTCCGGACGTGTCCGGTGCGCGGAGGAAGGGGAAGACTAGGGTTTGCTCGAAAATTTTGGGGGTGGGCACATATTTGTAGGTAGATGGAGCTAGGAGACTCCAAATGGGGTGTAGTTTTCTCCCACACGATCGTGATCCAATGACAGAGAGCATGGAAGTGACTTAGATGGGTTATTGGGCTGTTTTGGAGGGGTGTTGAGCTGCAACCCAAAAGAGGCCTTTGCGGTTATCCGGTTAACCGTTGGAGTATCAAACGACCTCCAATTGGTATGAAACTTGACAGGTGGTCTACCGGTGGTGTACCAAGGCCACTTGGCAAGCCTCGGTCCATTCCAAGAACATTTTAACACCTGCACACGAAAAGAGACAAGAGGGGTGCGCCGGTGCATGTGGGAGTGTCGGATTGCAAAACGGACAACGGGGAAAAAGCTCGGATGCATGAGACGAACACGTATGCAAATGAGATGCACATGATGACATGATATGAGATGCATGACATGAATAAAATGCAAAACAAAAGACAAAAACCCAACCACGGAGGGAATATCATAGCACATAGCCGAAAATGGCAAGAGTTGGAGTTACAAAGAAGGAAAGTTACATCCGGGGTGTTACAACACTCCACCACTACAAGAGGATCTCGTCCCGAGATCTAGGACTGAAAGAACTCCGGATATTCGGAACGGAGGTGATCCTCGCGCTCCCAGGTGGCTTCTCGGTCGGAATGGTGTGACCACTTCACTTTCAGGAATTTGATTGACTTGTTGCAAGTCTTGAGCTCGGTTTCTTGAAGGATAGCAACGGGGTGCTCATGATAAGAGAGATCTTCTTGGAGGTCAATTTCTTCGAAGTTGATAGTGCGCTCAGGAGTCTTGAAGCACTTGCGAAGCTATGACACATGAAACACATCGTGCACGTTCGCGAAGTTGGACGGAAGCTCAAGTTGATAGCGAGGTCGCCTCTTTTGCCAATGATCTTGAAAGGACCCACATATCTAGGGGCAAGTTTCCCTTTGATACCGAAGCGACGAGTGCCTTTCATTGGAGAGATGCGGAGGTAGACATGGTCTCTGATTTCAAAAGCCACATCATGGTGCTTGTCATCATAATAGCTCTTCTAGCGCGATTGCACGGCTTTGAGATTCTCACGAATGACTTTGCACATTTCTTCGGCTTCTGTGATCAAGTCGTTGCCAAGAAGTTGGCGTTCACCTGTCTCGGACCAATTGAGAGGAGTACGGCACTTTCTGCCATAGAGAATTTCGAATGGGGCCTTGTGTAAGTGCATCTAGTGCCCCTTAGTGATTTTGGTGTATTGAAGACTTATAGGTTAAGCAACTAATGCATTTGTGAGTGTACACATGTCTATAAGTCTATGAGGAGTTTGATATTTACAGAGAAAGTCGACCCTAAAAATGAAGTTCTTGATCAAGACTTTGATATTCGAAGACTTTACGAAGACTTTGAAAGTGAAGAAATTGGTGTGACCTTGAAGACTTGGTATTCATTAGAGGAACATGAAGCGTGAAGACTTTTGTTTTCGTAGTTTCATTTTCTCTTTCTTGAGTCATAGGAAACACCATCTTTGTTAAAGGGGTCGAGGAAATACTAAGGAAAAATTTCCATGTGATGCTCAACTCAAAATCCTACACCTACCAATCCCTTGAGTGAAGCCATTGGAAATCTCATACTGATTCAATAAATTTCTTGATGTGAGACGCGGTTCTTCAGGTCATTGAGGACTTTGCTTTGGTGAGGAGTTAGGAATTCGCCAGTCTTGAATTGCCTACACAGATGAGAACATGATAGCCCCGAGGAATTTGAGAGTCAAATTTCCGACCGTTCTTGTCTTCTTGGCCGCTGTCCAAAATATCTTATCCACCTAACGGTCATATCATTGAAGGGCATTTATGTCTTATCATGTCGGGCTGCTCCTAGGCTATAAATAGCCGCCCCTACAACCACTAGTTGGTTGGCTGCTCCGAAGAACTTGACACTTGTCATCCGAGAGCAACCCATCCTCAGAGGACTTTGGCGAAAATCATCAAGTGAGGAAAATCCCAAAACCAAACCCCACAAACCCAAAGTGATTGAGCATCATCAAGAAATTGATCTGCGTGGATCCGGCGCTTATTACCTTTGAAGACTGTCCTTCTTCCAGACGGTTAGGCGTCAAGGTCTAGAGCATCAAGAGGAATTGTGGATCGCCGAGTGACCAAGTCTGTGAAGGTTTGGAAGTCACTGAAGACTTACCATGAGTGATTGGGCGAGGCTGCGTGGTCTTAGTTCAAGGAGAATCGGTGAGGATCTGGGTGTCTGAGTTGCGGCTCGAGGCGGGTGTCCGGGACTGTGTGTCCTCGAGTTTAAATACTCGGCCGCTCCAACCAGACGTACAAGCGAGACAGCAGTTGGAACTGGTTTACCAAATCATTGTCTTCACCAACTAACCGGTTCTATCTCCTCAACTCTTTCATTTCCTCATTCTTGTGTTGAATGTTGTTCATATCGTGCTTGAAGACTTTGATTGAAGACTTTCACAAATTCCTCGCTTCAATTTCTTGATCTGTTTGTCTTCATCTTGTTATCCTGTGTTTACGCTTTACGTACTCTGTGCTAGTCTTCATTTCATCATGATGACTTTGTTTGTATCTGTTATGTTTACTTACGAGTACTTATTCCGCTGCAAGTAGTTCTTAGCTAAGGAATTTCCTCACCAGAAAATTCCTCGATGAAGAATTCATAAAATCGCCTATTCACCCCCCTCTAGTCGATATAACGCACTTTCAATTGGTATTAGAGCAAGGTACTCCTTGTTACGTGTGATTTTAGTTTAACACTTTGGAGTTTTAGTTATGTCGACCGCAGGTATGATCAAGGTCTCGGCTGGGTGTCCTACCTTTGATGGAGCGGACTACCCCTCTTCGAAGAACAAGATGCGAATGCATCTTGAGGCAATTGATAACGATCTCTGGTATGTTGTGGAAAATGGTGTCCCCACTGTCACTCCCTCACTGAACGCTACCGATGTGAAGAGATTCAAACAACTCGATTCTCAAGCGAAGAATATCATATGTGGCCATCTAAGCAAAGGACAGTATGGAAGAGTGAGTGCTTTGGAAACTGCTAAGCTTATCTGGGATAGGCTGTCCAAAGTAAATGAAGGAGTTTAAACTCGGCGTGACTCTCGAGTCGATGTTCTTCGGAATCTCTTCAACCGCTCCAAAAGACTCGACAATGAGAATGTCCAACAAACCTTTGATCGCATCACTGACATCTCAAATGAGCTTCAAGCCCTCGGTGCCACTGACATCACTGATCATGAAGTTGTGAAGAAACTGCTGAGATCGCTTGATTCCTCATTTGATACTCTGGGACCGATGATACAAGAACGTCTTGACTACAAGTCGCTTGATCCTGCGATATCCTCGAAGGCTAAACACTCACGAGTTCGACTTGCTGAAAAGAGAGATCTCTATGGTTCAAACTATGGCAAACCACGTGCCACGAAGGCCAAGGTTGTGTCGACTCACGAATATGAGGATTCTAGTAGTAGCCTTGGTGATCTGAAGAACTCGAGCGAGATCTAGTCTTGCTTGTGAAGAAATTCGAGAAAATCACAAGGCGTTGTCGCTTTGGAAAATCCTCAAGAGAAATGATTCCTCATCCGGTGACTATAATAGAAGACTTTGCCACAAATGCAAGAAGCCTGGTCACTATATTCAAGATTGTCCTCAGTGGGAAAAGGAAATGAAGAAGAAGAAATACAAGGATTATAGTTCTGATGATGCGAAGAAGAAGAAGAAATTATCAAAATCTTAAATCATCAAAATCCTCAAGTCTTCATCTCACAAGAAGAGCAGCTCCAAGAAGGCTCGGGCATTCATTGGCAAGGAGATGGACTCGAAGCTGAATCTAAGGAAAATGATGAAGAGGAGGAGTCTGAAGAATCTGAGTGCAGTGTTGCGAGTGCGGCGTTACTCTTGCCTTCATCAGCAAGTCCATCTTCAACACTGAAGAAACTGACTCCACTGACAAGCCTGATGAAGATAATGATGGCTATGCTCCCAACTATTGCTTCATGGCGAAAGGTGCTAAGGTACTCAAATACAACTCCTCTGACTCTAGTGAAAATGAATCTGATGAGGATCTCAAGCCCAGCTACTCTAAACTTGCTAAAATTGCTGTGAAACAACAACGGGCTCTTGAAAAGGTTCAAAACATGCTAGATAAAAGTGATGATATGTTGGGTGAAGAAATGGATCGCACTAAAGCCTTGACTGAAAATCTTGAGACTTGGTCTAGGTATGATAACCTTCAAGGTCATCATAACTCTCTCTTGTCTGATCATGAGAAACTTTCTTACGAATTTCTTCAAGAAAAGCAAGATCACGAGAAGCTTTCTCTTGAATCTCTTCAAAGAAAGGAAGATCTTGAAAAGCTAAGAGTGTGTTATGAAGATCTTCATAAGGAGCGCGATTCATTACTAGCTCAACAAATCAACGCTTCTCAGGAAGAATTTGTTCCTCCATGCTTAAAGTGCATTGAACGTGAATCTGCTAATTCTTCACCTAAATGTTCAAATGCTTCAAATGTTACATATTCTTCATCTGCCTCTGCTATCACTAATTCCTCACCTGAGGACATTGCTAGTATCACTTGACAATGCAGATGAAGGAATTGTACATGACAGCATGTACAAAAGCCTCAAAGGGCATCGAGACACTTTGTGATGTGCTCAAAAGCAGATCCTCAATAGAAACCCTAGGAAAGAGGTATTGCCTTTGAGAGGAAACTCAATGTTGATGGAACATATTGGAAGCTGAGCGGTACCCCAAAACCTCATGGGTTCTTTGCAAAGGGACCTCCAGATTGATCCATCTAACTTATCTGCTTTACATGTGAATCTCCTCATTCTTCCGATGAGTCATTTGACTCAACTATAAACTGTTCAAAAATCGGAATGGTGAAGTATTTGCTAGATATGTTGGCACTAAGCTGCGAGACGGTTCCCCTATGAAGAAAATCTGGTTCCCAAAAGTTGTGTTGAAAGTCTTGGTGAATGTCCTCATGACACCACATGAAGAACAGAACCCCAGATCAAATTCTTCATATGGACAAAATTCTTCATATGGATCAAATTCCTCAAGCTGGATCAAAGTCCTCATATGATTATCATCGTGCTAACAACTCTGTCTCGCAGGTAGAGCTAAGGGCTATGAATATGTGCATTATTCTTCAAACCATTATGTTCATAAGTCCTCGAAGAATTACTCTGCTTATTCATATGCTTACCTAACCCCTCTTATGTGAAGCGAAATGGTTTGGCATCTTTGCCACCTTTCTCATATGGTGCTCGCATGAATGATGAACTCTTTGCCACCCCTCCGGATGTGGGTGGTGAAGAAAAGAACTAATCTCTTTTGCGAGGTCAGTCTCGGGCGTGCTCTAACGTCTGAAGAATTTCTTGGGACCGACAAAATGCTGAAGGGCCTTGAGCGAATCATGATGAAATGAACTTTCATTTCACACGCCCTCATCTTGCTATATCTGTTTCTTTCGCTTGATGAAATTCATCGATGAACTTGATATCATATTCTTCATTGATGAAGCATATGAGATTGTAAGCTACACTAATTCATCTGCGGGATGATCAACCCAAAACCACTGAATGGGTCCTCGATAGTGGATGTACAAATCACATGACCGTGACAAGAATCTATTGATGGATGCTCCTTATCACCGTCACCTCTGAAGCATATCATCTTTGCTAACAAAGGCAAAAGTCGGTATTGGGTCTTGGTAAGGTTGCTATCTCTAAGGATAAGCACATGGACAAAGTCATGCTTGTTGAGTCCTTAGGATACAATCTCATGCCGATCTCAATGCTTTGTGATCTTGATATGGTTGTTGTCTTTGGCAAATATCGTTGTGTTGTGATTATGGAAGTGACAATTCCAAAGTCTTGAAGGCTTTAGGAGAGGAGATCTGTATATTGTTGATTTCTCTCTGGGACCACAACCAGCCGTGTGTCTACTTGCAAAAGCTTCGAAGGCTGGCTATGGCATCGACGACTTGGTCATGCAGCATGAGGAATTTGAACACGCTTGCGAAGAAGAAGCATGTCATTGGCATTGAGAATGTCAAATTCCTCAAGGATCACTTATGCGGAGCATGTGAAGCGGAAAAATGACCAAGGCCAAGCATCCAAATAAGACTATCATGACCACTACCCATCCATTGAATTGCTTCACATGGACCTCTTGGACCTAATCATTATTCAAGAGTCACTAATGATGCATCTCTATATGGTTTTGTCATTGTTGATGATTATTCTCGATATACATGGGTACACATTGTTACTTACAAACATGAAGTGTAGGAAGTCTTCAAGCGATTTTCCTCGAGGGCTTCAACCAACTTTGGTGTGAAGATCAAGCATATCGAAGTGACAATGGGCCGAGTTCAAGAATTCGGTCTTGATGCCTATCTTGATGAACTTGGTATTACTCATGAGTTATCTGCTCCCTATACTCCTCGGCAAAATGGCGTCGTGGGCGCAAGAACGAAACTCTTGTTGAGATGGCTCGCACTATGCTTGATGAATACAAAACGCCTCGGCGTTTTGGATTGATGCAATTGATCTTGCTTGCCACATCATCAACAGAGTATATCTTCACAAATTCTTCAAGAAGATTGCCTATGAACTCCTCACCGACAAGAAACCCAATGTGAGTTATTTCAAAGTCTTGATGCTAAATGTTGGATTAGAGATCCTCACCACAACTCTAAATTTGCACCAAAGCACATGAAGGTTTTATGCTTGGTTACGGAAAGGACTTGCACACCTCTGAGTCTTCAACATTGTTCTTCACAAGATTGTTGACCTTTGTAGATGTGCGGTTCGATGAAACTAATGGCTCACAAAGAGCACCTACCTACGTGTTAGATGAACCAGCACCGAGGATGCTATCAAGCTCAAGGCAGCCGAGGATGTCATTCCCTTGAAGAATCTCTTGAAGAATTCATTCCTGTTCATGAAGAGCGTCGGTGATGCACTGAAGAACAAGATGAGGAAAATGGTCTTTGAAGAAAATGCTGATCAAATTCCTCGGCGACAACCAACTCATCCAGCGTTGCAAAAGAAGTGCAAGTGGAGAAGATCATCGATGACATTAGCGCACGAGTCCTCTCACGCTCAAAAGCCTCACATTTATCTAACTTTTGTGGGCACTATGCTTTTGTCTCTATCACAGAGCCCACTAAGGTAGATGAAGCATTTATGGGCGGAGTGGATTCAGGCTATGCAAGAAGAATTACATCGATTCGAGCTGAACAATGTCAGGAATTGGTTAATCGCCCGGATCCTCGCAAGCATAATATCATTGGCACAAAGTGGATCTACCGCAACAAGCAAGATGAAAATGGCCTTGTGGTGAGGAATAAGGCACGACTAGTAGCTCAAGGCTACACACGAGTTGAAGGAATTGATTTCGATGAAACTTTTGCACTGTTGCTAGACTTGAGGCTATTAGCATTTACTTGCCTATGCTAACCATCATGATATCATCTTATATCAAATGGATGTGAAAAGTGCATTCCTCAATGGTAAGCTTGAGGAAGAAGTATATGTTGCTCAACCCCGTGTTTTGAAGATCCCAAGAATCGACAAAGTCTTGAGACTCAATAAGGCCCTCTATGGCCTCAAGCAAGCCCCTCGGCGTGGTATGATACATTGAAGGAATTCTTCGTGAAGAATGGCTTCACACCCGTTCACTCGACCCTACTCTTTTTACTAAATCATATGATGGTGAACTGTTTGTGTGCCAAATATATGTTGATGGTATTATCTTTGGCTGTACTAACCAACGTTATAGTGATGAATTTGCCTATATGATGAGTGAAGAATATCAAATGTCTATGATGGGAGAGTTGAAATTCTTCTTAGGTCTTCAAATTAAATCGACAGAGCTCAATGGCATATTCATATCTCGGAGAAATACCTCAAAGATGTCTTGAGGAAATTTGGCATGCAAGATTGCAAAGGCGTCAAAATTCCTATGCCCACAAATGGCCATCTATGCACCGATGAAAATGGTATTGACTTGATCACAAGGTATACCGCTCCATGATTGGTTCTTTATTGTACTTATGTGCATCTAGGCGGATATAATGCTTAGTGTTTGCATGTGTGCCCGATTTCAAGCTGCACCAAGGAATCACACCATAAGGTCAGTGAAGCATATTCTTGATATCTAGCTCACACACCAACACTAGGATTATGGTACCCCAAGGGCTCTGCTTTTGATCTCATTGGATATTCGACTCGACTATCTTTGGTGATCGTGTGGACCGCAAGTCAACATCGGCACTTGTCATTTCCTCGGACGATCTTTGGTCTATTGGTCCTCGAAGAAAGCGAATGCGTATCACCGCTCTCTCTTTGAAGCTGAATACATTGCTGCTTGGCTCATCTTTGTGCTCAAGCTGCTTTGGATGAAGCAAACCCTCAAGGACTATGGCGTCAACGTGAAGAATGTGCCTCTCCTCTGCGACAATGAGAGTGCCATCAAGATTGCTCACAACCAGTTCAGCACTCGAAGACTAAGCACATCAGATTCGTCATCATTTTCTTCGTGATCATGTGTTGAAGGCGACATCTCCATCGAGCATGTGAAGATCAAGAACAGCTAGCTGATATCTTCACTAAGCCCTTGGATGAGAAGAGATTTAGCAAGTTGTGGTGTGAGCTAAATATCTTAGAATCTTGAATGTTCTTTGAAAAGGACACACATCCTAACCCTTATGCAGAATTGATGACTTAGATGTGCAACACATGAAGAAACGTTTTCTTCAATCAATGAAGAATAACACTCTAAGTGTGAAGAAATTAATGAAGAATTTGATTCTCGTAACCCTCGACAATTATGCGCGATGTGCGAAATCATCATTCTTATCTGATGGGTCACGCCACCACAAAAGTTGAAAATCTTCAATTTGAGTTTTTCCTCATTTTGAAATTCTTGATCTTGCAAATTCTTCAACTTTGCAAAATCTTCACTGTTTTCGTCGTTTTTCTTCATTGGCTATATATATATATATATATATATATATATATATATATATATATATATATATATATATGAGTTTATGTCCTCTCAACATTCACTTATTGCTATTTCTTCAAGTTGCGATTTACGCTAAGTGAATGTGATCGGACCCTTCCCCTCTATGCTATACTCAACCCAATCTATTCACAAATTCTTCATGTGCGTTCTGATTGAAACTTCGTTCAAAGTCTTCTTTGTGTCCTTGTCACCAAGAAATTGCGAACTAAATTTTAAAACAAATCTTATCCAGATTTTCGGTTTTACGCTCAAACCGTTCCGCATCCCATGATGCATTATTTTATTCACCCACGATCTTACGATCTCATCTGCACGATGCGTGGGTGACACATGTCGCGTGAAGAAGAAAGGGCGGGGGCATGTTAGTCCCAAAATCTTGGACGAACAGTTTTTACCGTGGCTATAAATACCCTCTCCTTCCTTACTTCATTTACTCCGCTCGATCGTTGTCTCTCGCTCGAGCTCTCCTCAAACCCTAGCGCCGCCGCTTCTCCATCGCCGCCGGTGAGGAAGAGCTTCACCCTCGACCTCGTCGCCGTCGTTTCGCGCCCGGCTGCGAAATCTTCACTCCGCCGCCGTAGTAGCTGTCTCCCTCTGCCAAGTTAGGGCGTGGGAGATCTAACTTGACGAACTTCACCACGGTTCATCTCTGTTAGTCGTGTTCTTGATTCGGGTAATTAAAAGTCACTTTTATTACTCGCTTTGATTCTCAAACTTTTACGAAAATCTTCAAAGGTGTTTTATTCTTCAAATCTTCACATATGAACACCTCACACCTTGTATGCTCTTGATCCATCTCTCTAAGCACTCATTTCTTCATGATTCCTCAATTGTGTGGATTTTCGATCTGTACAACTCTGGAACCTAAGACAAGAACGCTTAGTGAAATTCCTCAAGGCTCAACTGGTCAAAATCCTCAAAACTTGTCTTTTTGAAAAATCTTCTGAGAACGCATATGACCTCTCCAAATTCCTCACACCTACACTCTGTTCACAGGTACTCATGTCCGCTGCTGAATCACTAGGTTCTCATCAACTTAACTCATTTGCAGCGTTCCTCGAAGAAAAATTGCATACTTCTTCAGAGTGTTCTATTGTTCAAATTCCTCATCTGAAGAAAATGGTAGAAGGAAAGAGACCACAGAAAGGAGGAAAGAAATCGGAGGTCATGACTGCTTTTGAGATCCCTGATGAAATATACAAGGATTATTGCTCACCTGATGAAGCCAAGTTTGGCAAAGAAAACAAGAATCAGCGCAAGGTGTGCATCCAGAGGATTGAACGAAGATGGGCACGAGAATGGAGGGAATATCGATATGTTACTCCTAAGTACATGAAGAAATTCGCCTTAAACCCTCCATGCCCAAGAGCTCCATTGGCACCTGGCCAAGTAGCTGATCCCACCAGCATCAAGCGTGGTGAGGACTTTCCTGAAGAATGGGCTAGATGTCAAGCAAAACTAGCAACACAAGCCAAGGAGGTAGTGAGGAAATTCAATGAGGATTCTGCTGCTGCTGCTGCTGCCGCTGAGACCTCGGTCAAGCCGAGGAAATCAATGCCAAAGAAGCACGCTCGCATAAGCCAAGTGCTTCACCATCAGCGCCCTCACGGCCAGGTTCCTCGGCCGCGCCCTCACGGCAAATTCCTCGGACTCTTCGCTGCTCCACCAAAGTCCTCGTAGCTCCTCCAAGTCCTCAACTCCTGTGCATCGGCTACATGTCAAAGGACTCGGGGTTTCTCAATTGCTACGGTGTCTCAAAGAAGTTCCTCACCAGCACCAATGTCCTCATCAGCCCCACTCTGCTGAAGACAAAAGCAACAAGCTGGGCGCGGTCCTCGGCCAAGTCCAAGAAAGAAACAGTTGCTTTCAAGTGCCCTCGATGATGAGGCTTCGATGAAGAACTTGCGAAAATCATCAGAGACAGACAAGCAAAGGCCGCTAGAGCCAAAGGAACACCTGTGCCTCTGCTTTTGGATCCGAAGAAGATCCTCGACTTCATTGACTTAAGGCATCAGGATCCAAACACTCCAATGCCTGATCTGCCTCTGACTCCTGGTCAAAGTCATATGCTGACCCATTTCATCTCTGAAGAGAAATGGAAGTTTGAAAAGGCTCGTGAGATAAAGAGAGCACAAGCTAGAAAGGAGAAGATTCTGAAGAAGAACATTGTCAGACTATCACCTGAAGAACTTCTCAAGGCTCAATCTGAAATCCAAGCCCTCACCAAAGATTTCAATGCATACAATGCTGAGTGGCAAGGAGCCAAAGTGAGATTCGCCAATTTGACGAAGAAAATGACAACTGTTGCAGCCCCATCGCAACAAGCAAGTCCTCAGGCTGCAGACTCTGCTCAGCTTCTTTGAAGAACATGCCAAGACTCGATGACTTTCAACTCTTGATGAGAATACAAGTTCCGGGGCTGATGACTCCATTCCAGCCGCTGAAGAAATTCCCAAGGCATCCACTAGTGGTGCGCCTGAAGAAACTGAAGAGATCAGGGCAACTACACCTGTTGCGCCTGAAGAAACTGAACCACAGTCCTCAGCTCCTCCTGCACCAACACCAACTCCAATTCTTCCTTCTGCTTATGAAGTGAAGAAGACCAAGGCTGCAGAGCAAGCTGCGGTGAAGAAAAGGAAGGCATCAGCTGCGTCAAATTCTTCGGCTACGAAGAAAATGAAGCCAATGACCAGCTCACTTGACAATCCTATTGATGCCGTTCCCATTTCCTCCATGTCGTCTAAGGAAATTGTTCCTTATGGAGAAGACTACAAGATCCCAAGCGGATCTGATGAAGAAAATCATTCTGTTGCTACCTCAGAACAGTTTGATGAAGAAATTGAAGTGGAAACATTCCCTTCAACGCCAGTCGTTTCCTCACCTATGCCTCAGTTCACAGCTGAAGAGGCTGGTGTTGAGAAATGAAAAGAAGAAGAAGATGTGGATATTGGATGCACTACACGGTGATGAGCGATGACTTTTGGGAAAGTCGGCATCCCAATACTCCTCTCTTCACTCCGATTCAACAAATTCCTCGGTCCCGGCTACAACTGCTCAAATGGGCTCTGAAGAAACTCATCCCACATCGTCATTCATGAAGAAATTCCAGCCGCTAGTCTTTGAAGAACTCTCTTCTTCTTGATCCCCAAAGCTGCACAGAAGAGGAACCAGAAATTCCTCGGCTGAAGAACACGAGATCGCGATTCACGAGGTTGTCTTTGCAAATCAACGACACTCCTCTGCCCAAACCGAAGAATCCGTTCTCTAGCAAGCAAAAATTCAAGGCTGAAGACTTCTTTTACGAGCATGTGTTCTTCATCGATTACAATCCATATGACTCTGCTCGCATAAGGAAGAGGCGTTTACGGACTGCTACTCAAGCCAACTTCTATTCCTCGGTGCTCTTTGACAAGGACAAAATCTTGATCATGAGCATATTCCTCATGTGGATATGGAATCTCTGCCGTGCTTGAGCGAGTCCTCCGAGTTATTCATGATGCGGGACTCTTGAATTTACTGCGATATCGTGATTGGAATGAAGAACTCATTCTTGATTTCTATGCCACTTTGCATATCACGGAGATCTTTGAAGATGTCAATTCATGGGTGCTGGATTGGATGACAGAAAACACTCACTACAAGGCACCAGCAACTGAATTGCTTCGTGTCCTTCCTCTTGATCCTCCCCATGACAGTGCACGTTGCATCTACACTGACCGCGAACTGACCGACCATTATATGCAAGTGCTTATGAAACCTTTGAAGCCAGGGCAGGCCCCTCAAACCAAATTCCTCGTCAAGGAATTGATGTATGTGCCTCGGACTGTCTATCGAATCCTAACGAAGACAATGAGTCCTATCAAAGGCCACGACTCAAATGATGAAGATGTCGTTGGCATCATGAAGAACATGCTTTTCAACATCATTCATGGCGTTCCCGTCAACTTCCATGATTTCTTCATGAGGACTCGGCTAATGTTGCAATGTCACCTTTTGAGTTGAAGCCCTATCGCCTTGGATTATGAGATTCATAAGGGCAAGATCTTCCTTTGAATTACAAGGTGACACTCGAACCATGGTAGCTACTTGCCGCCCATTGAAGTCCTCAAGCGACCGGTTTCATCATCGATGATAAGGGCAAGGCAGCTCTTGTGATCGATGAAGGCACTCGTCCATTGGATGGTCAATTCCGTCTGCTACATCTTACTCCACCATGGCGATTCTCGCAACACATGACACCGCCGCAAATACCTCAGCTAAGCAAAAGCCTCAAGCAACAAAGACCGGGTGATGATGATCGTGAGTTACTCCTCAGTCCTCACCAGAAGGTTGATCGCAATCACAAATGGGTGAAGCGTCAGTTTGCTGCAATTCTTCACAACATGACCTCAACCCATAATGCAGTAAAGAAAAATCAGTATCACCTTCATGAAACCCTCAACCGCACCTGGGCTGTTCTCACTCATGTATATTCATGGAAGAATCAAGACTATGGGTCTCGAGGAAGCATTTGGTGGTCTGCACCACCTCGAAGAAATTCAAGAGAGTCAAAGTTCACGATCTGGTGCGATTCTTATTCTTCATCGCGTGGCCCGATGAGCATGAAGATTTGGGCGACATGCGGCAGGCCCTACTTCAACGACCAACCCCGACAACGCTGGTGCTCCTCCATCGACTTGAAATTCTTCAGGGGCGTTAGTCCTCAGTTTCGATCCTTTTGGTCATTTGATGACAAAGGGGGAGAAATCTGAGTTAGTCTTCGAGCAGGTTTATATTATGGGCGTTTTGTTAAGTTACAACTCTCGTTCTTCCGAAACTTTTTATTGGATCGAGTTGTAATCTTAAATCCGATGGTGCCTTGATACTTTTGGTCGTGCTCTGATGCTTTTGATGCACTGAGCTCTGATACTTTTGATGTGCTATTCTACATGCTTATTCCTCTTTAATATTATTGCACGCATGTTGAATCTCATCAGGCACCATATTTCATCATGCATTTCAAATTCTTCATGTTATATATCAAATGCGTGTATGAATTACAAGATATAGGGGGACATCTCCATGATTCAATTCTTCAAGTGTGCATTGCCTCAACAGCAAATTCCTCACTATGCACATATTCAGGGGGAGTTCTTCTATATCTTGCAATCAAATTCCTCAATATCAGTATTTACACTTCATATGTTTTTCCCCGTTGAAAACTTAACCTATGTTGTCATCAATCACCAAAAAGGGGGAGATTGTAAGTGCATCTAGTGCCCCTTAGTGATTTTGGTGTATTGAAGACTTATAGGTGCGTTTGTGAGTGTACACAGGTCTATAAGTCTATGAGGAGTTTGATATTTACAGAGAAAGTCGACCCCTAAAAATGAAGTTCTTCGACTGAAGACTTTGATATTCTGAAGACTTTCTGAAGACTTTGAAAGTGAAGAAATTGGTGTGACCTTGAAGACTTGGTATTCATTCGAGGAACATGAAGCCTGAAGACTTTTGTTTTCGTAGTTTCATTTTCTCTTTCTTGAGTCATAGGAAACACCGTCTTTATTAAAGGGGTCGAGGAAATACTAAGGAAAAATTTCCATGTGATGCTCAACTCAAAATCCTACACCTACCAATCCCTTGAGTGAAGCCATTGGAAATCTCATACTGATTCAATCAATTTCTTGATGTGAGAGACGCAGTTCTTACAGTCCTTGAGGACTTTGCTCGATCGAGGAGTTAGGAATTCGCCAAAGTCGAATTGCCTACACATGAGAACATGATAGCCCCGAGGAATTTGAGAGTCAAATTTCCGACCGTTCTATCTTTGCGACGGCTGTCCAAAATATCTTATCCACCTAACGGTCATATCATTGAAGGGCATTTATGTCTTATCATGTCGGGCTGCTCCCTAGGCTATAAATAGCCGCCCCTACAACCACTAGTTGGTTGGCTGCTCGAGAGAACTTGACACTTGTCATTTGAGAGAAACCCATCCTCCGGGACTTTGGCGAAAATCATCAAGTGAGGAAAATCCCAAAACCAAACCCCCACAAACCCAAAGTGATTGAGCATCATCAAGAAATTGATCTGCGTGGATCCGGCGCTTGTTACCTTTGAAGACTGTGCTTCTTCCGACGGTTAGGCGTCAAGGTCTAGAGCATCCAAGAGGAATTGTGGATCGCCGAGTGACCAAGTCTGTGAAGGTTTGGAAGTCACTGAAGACTTACCACGAGTGATTGGGCGAGGCTGCGTGGTCTTAGTTCAAGGAGAATCTGGTGAGGACTTGGTGTCTGAGTTGCGGCTCGAGGCGGGTGTCCGGACTGTGTGTCCTCGAGTTTAAATACTCGGCCGCTCAACCAGACGTCTAACCGAGACAGCAGTTGGAACTGGTTTACCAAATCATTGTCTTCACCAACTAACGGTTCTATCTCCTCAACTCTTTCATTTCCTCATTCTTGTGTTGAATGTTGTTCATATCTGTGCTTGAAGACTTTGGTGAAGACTTTCACAAATTCCTCGCTTCAATTTCTTGAGTCTGTTTGTCTTCATCTTGTTATCCTGTGTTTACGCTTTACGTACTCTGTGCTAGTCTTCATTTCATCATGATGACTATGTTTGTATCATGTTATGTTTACTTCGAGTACTTATTCCGCTGCAAGTAGTTCTTCGCTAAGGAATTTCCTCACCAGCAAATTCCTCAGTGAAGAATTCATAAAAATCGCCTATTCACCCCCCCTCTAGTCGATATAACGCACTTTCACCTTGCCCGAACTCGCTTGGAAGCTGTTATTGTAGGAGAACTCGGCATATGGAAGACAATCTTCCCACTTCATACCGAAAGAGATGACACAAGCCCTGAGCATGTCTTCGAGGATTTGATTGACTCGCTCGACTTGGCCACTTGTTTGAGGATGGAAAGCTGTGCTGAAGCGAATGTTGGTGCCCATGGCCTTCTGAAAGGAGTCCCTGGACTTAGAAGTGAAGATGCTTCCACGGTCTGAAGAGATCAATTGTGGAATGTCATGCAAGGAGACAATCCTGGAGGTGTATAACTCTGCCAGCTGAGCTGTTGTGATAGATTCTTTGATAGGAAGGAAATGAGCCACTTTTGTAAGCTTGTCAATGACAACGAAAATAGCATCATTCCCACTCTTGGACTTAGGAAATCCAGTCACGAAGTCCATCTCGATATGGTCAAACTTCCATTCCGGAATAGCAAGAGGTTGGAGGAGACCAGCTGGTCATTGGTGTTGTGCTTTCACCCTTCTGCAGACATCACATTCATTCACGAATTGAGCAATCTCTCGCTTCATTCGAGTCCACCAATACGACTACTTGAGGTCATGGTACATCTTCGTACTTCCAGGATGAATGGATAGAAGGGAATTGTGTGCCTCGTTCATAATGACTTTTCTCAGATCACCTTTAGGAACCACAATTTGATCCTCGAAGAAAAGAGTATCTTTGTCATCAATGTGGAAGCACTTGTACTTGGAAATTCCCTTGTCGATACCATGTTTCACCTTCTTCACCATGGTATCCAAGAGTTGTGCCTCACCACTTTGCCGTCGGCTCCGTGGCGGGGAAAACGAGAGATAGGTCTGCGACCCTCGACTCTCGTCTTGAGGCCATAATGATTGTCGATGAAAATTCTTGTGGCTGGAAGGTTGATGAAGAGTCTTTGGTAGCCTGACGCGGATCAGGTTAGCACAACCTCGGCGCCCTACAGCGCGCCGAGAGATCGCTGACGATGGGTGGCGCGGCACCTATGGGGGGGCCCCTCGTGTGTTGATGCAGGGCGGAGGCTGCGGCGGAGAAGCGGTCGAGGCGATGCAGCGGGGATTTTACGGCCGGAGCGATGGTCGGCGTAAAACCCTCTTTGCTGCATTGTGTTGTATTTGATCTTGCTCAAAATCACGAGCAAAAGCGGTGGAGTGGTGTGTGAAACCCTGGCGAGTAGCTAGTCGCGGAACCTCCTCTCGTTGTGCATGGGCCTCCTTTTATAGGCGAGGTGTGACAGTGTCAGCGTGGTAGAGGTAAAAGCGTAAAAGAGGTGGTAGTTGGACGGTCTGGAGCGGTGCGACTACGGTGCTCTACTTTTATGAGGAGGGGGACAAGGGCATTAAATGCACGTGTCGCGTCGCCAGCTCCGCCATTCGTCTTCTTTACCCGCGGCGGTAAACCACCAAGTGAGTGCCGCATTCTTCATATGGCACAGCCACCGCCACACGTCTCTGGAGAAGGTTGGAGGCGTAGCGTGGGCAAATGAAATGGAGTCAGACACGTGCTAGCTCTCCCGGCAAGCACCTTGGACGCCAGTCTGCGGACGGGCTTGCCAGACTCTGTGACTTGCCGCCCCCGAGGTCCTCGCCATGTAGCCTTGGTAGCCGTGTCTTCTGTGTTGATCTTCGGTCCTCGGCAGGCTCCTCTCTTGAGGATCTGCGAAATGTAATGTAGCCTTGAGCACAGGAATGGCTTTCCCGGCAAGCTCCTCTTCGGGTCTTAATTTCTATCTTATATACTTTGTTCTTGACGGCTTGGTGTGGAAGGGAGATGGTCTCCGGCAAGCATTTATGGATACAGTTTAGGGAGTGAAATTGCCGTGCACAAGTTAGAATCTTGAGGTACCCCTACAGCTTCTACCGACACAACCGAATGGTTTCATCACGGCGACATAGATGATAACATCCTCGGAAGGTGTGTCAATTGAATTTCCTGGCGGCACAATCAAGTTGAGCTTTGTCTTTGAGAAAGCGATCCATCGAGAATTAGATCAATATCTGGTCACCAAGAACAAATGGTTTAGATAGAAACTTATAATTCTTATCTTGATAGAAACATCCAGGAATCATTGTGGTAGCCCTCATAGAAGAGCAGGAGAAACAACTCCATGGGTTTTCCAGCATTTTCGAAATGAAATCATGCTTTGCAACGAATGATCTAGACATGAAACAATGTGATGCACGGTATCAAATAAAACTTTTGCGAATATCATTAACTAAGAGATTACCCATTATCACATGGAAGAATCCTCGCTTGCGCTGCATTCATCATGTGCCCTTCAGGACTTGGGATTATCTTGACCACTGCATTGCTTGAAGACCTCACGGGAGGAGGAGGAGGAAAGGCGCCTTTGGTTGGAAACACTTGTTCGCGTAGTGACCTTCTCGCGGCACTTGTTGCCGATCACCTCTCTGAGGCCAGACCAGTGATAGGAGCATTTATTGGAGCTTGAGAATTGACTTGTTCAACCACTTTGGGTTGGGTGGGTGGGAAGATCCACGACCACCTTGGATTCTTCTTTGGTAAAGAGGCAGCCAGAAGCGGAGGAGGAGGAAGGTAGAACTTTCTGCTTAGCTGCCACTTGTGAGGAAGAGAGAAGAGGCTGCATCCACGATTCTCTTCTTAGAAGCCTCACACTTGAGCTGAAACACCTTCTTGCTGAGGTCATATTGTAAATTGATCAAAGCCGATAGGCTCAACAAGAGCGAGCTAACTGGATCCTCTCTAAGGCCACCTCTGAATTGATAGATCCTTACTCTTTCACTGAGGAGCGTCTTGTTTTAGCGGGCGACAAGTTCTGAAACTTCTTGTTGTATTCGATACGACATGTTGCCTTGCTTGAGATTCTTGAAACTCCTCACGCTTGCTCTCAACAACCTTTGGTAGGAATGTGGTGAAACTGAAGTCCGGCAATCAGTCAAGTAATCACTCGACCTCTCTGGAATCCTTGTATTCTTTGACAATCCAGTACTTGGTCCTTGAGCTAAAAAGAAGCGAACTTGGCGTAGTCCTCGGGCACGACATTGCTGCATTCAAAATGCTTGTTGATATCCATGAGCCAATAAATCGGCGTACGTGGCCTGGACTGATGGTGAACTTTAGCTAATTTGCAAAGAATTGGTTGAGGGTAGGAAGCGGGGGCGATGGTTGAGCGCCCTTGACCTTGATTCCCTTGGTTGCCTTGGCCTTGGTTAGCGCTCTTGCGTAGGCTGAATCAACAGCGGCGTGGCATTTGAACGCGATCAAGAAACGCACCATCCTCCGGGGCGGAGGTGGAGAGTGGAGGGTTACGCTGACTCCCATCATTGCGTTTGATTACGATGTCGTTGGCGGGCCATCCTAAAAGGTGACATCGTTAGCATCTTGATGAGCAGATAGACAAGTTGAATCAGCGGATAGGGTTGCAACATATAGTCTTCACAATAAACATTGAACAGGATGAGCAAAGATGAATTCCAAAGTAAACATCATGTCCATTGGGTGAGAAGCCACTTGATAGAATTGATGAAAGAAAATAAAAGCAAAGATGCTGAATGGAACAAATAAGTGGTAAGTTACCCAATCACAAACCAAATATCTGCGGGAAGAAATGCTGAAGCTACTTGAATCCACCAATAAACTCCCGAAACTTTACGGTTATGCAATGGTTGTTGGGGATCTGAGGAAGCGATATATATCTCACCCAAACTAACAATCCCTACATCCAGTAGTATCCATCCGTCGACACATAACAAGAAACCTTGAAATCGATGTACCTCAACCTTGAAAAGCATCCGTTGTACGAGTCATGGCAATACTCCCGAACTCCCGATCTTGGGTGGCGTGAGAGTTATCTCACCAACAATTTGCATAAAAGAGATTTTTCGATGTCGGCAAAACTTCGGGTATTCCGAACTGTGATAAAATTTGGCGACAACACCTCAGCTCAACTCCGGACCTTGCCACAACCCCTAAATGTCGGAGGCACCAAGAACAATGCTCTAAATCACCAAACCATCGGACGATTCAAAGATACCAGCGTGATCCTAAAATTTTTTAGTGAAATTTGAGAGAGGAGAATCAAAAAACTTCTCGTCGAGGAGACCTCGCCGAGCGGCGAAGGCTGAGGGTAAAAAGAAATCTACTCTCGATATATAATCCTAAGACTCAAAACATTTTTGTTCTAGACTCAATCTTGACAATCAATCAGCGGGGGGCTCCTAAATGGGGATAGCTCGATTACCAACATAACACCCGCGATGCGGCTATATTGCCTTACATGTTAGAAGCCACGACTTAGGCATAACCGCATGGTGGTTTATCGCAAGAAGGTCATCTTCACACAATCCATGTAATGAACAAGAATGGGATAAAGAGAGCAGCTTACAATCGCCACTTCACACAATACATAATATAAATCATACATCATTCAAAATACACTCATAGACGGCTATGGTAATTCAAATGAAAAGACAACCCCAAATGCAAGATGCCCGATCGTCCCGGCCAGGCTCCGCTACTGATCATCAGGAAGCGAAACATGAAAGCGCGACCAAGGTCCTCATCAAACTCCACTTGAGCTCGGTTCGCCACTTGCGTTGGTTTCTCGGCACCCGCATACATTTTGGTAGAATCTCAGCAGTCACGGGGACTCGGCAATCTACACCTGCGAGATCAAGACTATTTAAGCTCAAAAGGTAGGAAAAGGAGGGTAATATGGTGGAGCTGCAGCAAAGCACTAAGCATATATGGTGGCTAACATACGCAAGTGAGAGCGAGAAGAAACGGCGCATCGGTTAGAAACTAGCGTTGATCAAGAAGTGATCACGAAGCTACTTACGTACATACATCACGGCTACACTTGGCGGTTGATGCATTTTAATGAAGTCAAGTGTCAAGTTCTCTACAATAGGACATTAACAAATTCCCATCTGCCTCATTAACAGCGGGCACGGCTTCGAAGATAATACCTGTGGGGTGTCCCAACTTAGCCCATCATAGCTCTCACGGTTGACGAAGGATATACCTTCTCCGGGAAGACCCGATCGATCTCATAATCCCGGTTAGCAAGACATTTCGACAATGGTAAAACAAGACCAGGCAAAGACCACAGCGTGCCGAGCAAATCCCGATAGGAAGCGGCACATATCTAGTTCTCGGGGCACGGATAAGCTAAAATACAAAAGTACCAACATAACCCAAGTTGCCAAGGGGCGGTCCCGCTTGGTGCTCTAGTTTGGACCAACTTTTCGAAGAACGGCAGGGGGTAAATAAAGATGACCTTGAACTCGCGAAAACCCAATGGAAAAAAGGCTTGGTGACAAATGGTAAAACCAAGGTTGGGCCTTCTTTGGAGTTTTATTCAAGCGAGCTGTCAAGGGGTCCCATAAATCACCAACGCGTAAGGGAGCATAAAATCAAAGAGACATAACACGGTGTAGCCGGAACTAGGGTGGCAAGAGTGGAACAAAACACCAGGCATAAGGCCGAGCCTTCCACCTTTACCAAGTATATAGGTGCATTAATTAAAACAATAGAATATTGTGATATCCCAAAATATCCATGTTCCACAAGAACAATCTTCATCTTCACTGCAACTAGCAGCTATAAGAGGGCTGAGCAAAAGCGGTGACATAGCCAACAGCGGTTTGCTAGGGCAGGGATGGTTAGAGGGCTTGACAATATGGGAGGCATGAAAAACAAGTGGTGAGTAGAGCTAACATAGCGATAGAATGACGACTAGCAAGCGAATAGAAGTGATATCGAGGGTATGGTCATCTTGCTGCAGTTCTGAGAGTTAGCGAAGGCTTGATCCTTGTGGCGTTCTCAACAGGTTCCTCGTTACGCGTGCACTCGTCTCCGGCTCTACCCAAAGCAAGAACACAACAATGGAACCACAATCAAACATGGAGCAATGCATAAGCAACATGATGCAATACATGACATGATATCACGAGATGTGATATTACAATGCTATCGTGCTCCGGAAGGAAATGATGAACAAGAGCATCAACTTGCAAACCAAGTATGCGCTGGAAATATGGATGATTTAGGTTGAAATCGATATAAAGATCACGGAATGGATACCAGTTTGCAAATGGCAAGCAAAAACAAGAATGACACTTCGTCTGCGATTAACGACGCGATGCTACCAATAAGACAACCCCAACATAAAAACAAAGCATATGGCGGTGATCTCGGAGATGCTTTACAAATGAGAACAACGAGCTCGGCTAAATCACACCATAACAGGTTCAAACAAGCATGGCAAAAGTACAAAAGATATCGGCTTGGACATGGCATAAGCGACATCGGGTAGCAATGTTGAGAGCAAGCAATCAACATCTACGAGGAACTTATAATAGCAAAACAAGGCATGACATGATTATTCTCAAAGCATAGAACAAAGTCCCTTCTGACCATGAGCCAAAAGGATCCAAAATAGGATGGCACCCATGTAAACATAGCAAGTTTAGATTAGAGAATCGGGAAGCGAGCATGGCATTACTGACATTATGAAGGCACATCTTTGAGGCTCCGATTCACCACCCACAAGTCATTGCATGACAATATAAGCATATCACCAAGAAGATACATGCTTATGAAACTAAACATAGCAATAACAAGATCATAGCATGCAAGGATCGCTACAACAACCTTGGCAAAATGGAATATCATGTAAACAATACATGAGAAACATTTTATAACAAAAGTAGAGCAAGAAAATGACATGCTATACTACTCCATAATTGCAAACAGGGCATGAATGGATGAAACACGCCATATGTTCAAAACATCCTTCTTGAAGTCTCAAAATATGCATGGATCTCTCACCTTGGCATCAAGTTTACATGGCATCAAAATGCAATGAGCGAGGGACTAAATCAACAACATCATGAAGCCTAGTTTGCATGCTTGTGCTAGTCACCACATAACTCACAAAATACATGGCAAGCACCTGTAAAAGAAGACATGGTATAAAGACAAAACACTGTGAGAGCTCATGCCCATAAGATGCACACAATAAATGTAGCAAAAATGACAAATGCACATTACAGTAAGAATCGAAACTAACATTATATAGCACTCTTGCATCAGAGATTCAGGCATCTAGATGACCTCAAATGAACATGGCCCAATGGAAAAATGGCGAGCACATCGATGAACATTTTGATATATTATGCGCATGAAAGCAGGACTCTGATGGCGGGAGTTATGATCACGATGAACATGTCATAAAATTATATAGACTTGGAAAAAGCGAAGTCGACCTAGGTTATCTCGGATCGATCTGGCACTAGGGTCGGTTTGCGGAGCAACTTCGAACAGCTTCGCCCGGAGCAGGGGAGATGGCGGAGATGGCAGCCGATGAGGCGTCCGGATCCGGCAGCTCCTTGCGGATCCAGGGCAGGCGTGAGGCGGAGGCGCCTCGGCGGCAGCCCAGTGGCGGCAGGCGGCGGCCGGGCAGGAAGAGATCGAAGCGGCGAGCTCTGTGCTGTGTGGCAGAAGCGTGAGGCTTGTGATGCGTGGCCTTCAGGCAGAGTGGCGGCGCCTGCAGACATGAGGCAGGGCCGGGCAGACCTTGGGCTGCGAAGCGGAGAAGCGGAGCCGTGGCGGCCGTGTTTCGTCGTGACAGCATGAATGACGTCAGCCTTGGTCGGGCGATGCCCGTCTTGTGGAGGAAGGGAAGACTAGGGTTGCGAAAATTTGAGGGTGGGCACATATTTGTAGGTAGATGGAGCTAGGAGACTCCAAATGGGGTGTAGTTTTCGCCCTGATCGTGATCCAAGCGACGGAGAGGAAGTGACTAGATGGGTTATTGGGCTGTTTTGGAGGGTGTTGGGCGCAACCAAAAAGGCCTTCACGGTTATCGGTTAACCGTTGGAGTATCAAACGACCTCAATTGGCCGCGAAACTTGGTGTTATACGGTGGTGTACCAAGGCCATGGCAAGCCTCGATCCATTCAATAATTTTAACACCCGCACGAAAAAGAGACAAAGAGGGGTGCGCGGTGCATGTAGGGTGTCGGATTACCAAAAGCAGACAGGGAAAAAGCTTCGGATGCATGAGGCGAACCGTATACAAATGAGATGCACATGATGACATGATATGAGATGCATGACATGAATAAAATGCAAAACAATGACAAAAACCCAACCAACGAGGAATATATCACTAGCACATAGCGAAAATGGCAAGTTGGAGTTACAAGAAGAAAGTTACATCGAGTGTTACAAATTTTGACCGTTGTCGATGATCTACTCATGTATCACTATTGTACCCCCCTTGCCAAACTCATGGAAAACACAACATGGCATATTTTATAGAACCTATGGGTAGGCATAGGGAATAACTTTCATTCTATCTTTATCTGCAGCATTGAGTGGTTTGAGTCTTTACTCCACTTCACACCTAATAATACAGGCAAGAACTCCTTCTTTGACTGATCCATTTGAAACTCCTTCAAAATATTTGTCAAGGTATGTGCTTTTGAAAGTCCTATTAAGAGTCTTGATCTATCTCTAGAATCTTGATGCCCCATATATAGCGGCTTCACGAGGTCTTTCATTGAAAAACTTTTATTCAAGTACCCTTTTATGCTATCCAGAAATTCTACATCACTTCCAATCAACAATATATCATCACATATAATATTATAAATACTCTGAGCTTCCTTGACTTTCTTGTAAATCTGGCTTCCCCAAAGTCATGTAAAACCATGTCTTTGATCACCTCATCAAATCGTATATTCCAACTCCGAGATGCTTGCACCATCCATAGATGGATCATTTAGACTTGCACACTTTATTAACACCTTTAGGATGGACAAAACCTACGGTTACATCATATACAACTCTTCTTTAAGAAATTCATTAACGAATGCAGTTTTGACATCCATTTGCTGATTTCATAATCATAAAATCGACAATTGCTAACATGATTCGGATAGACTTAAGCATCCTGCGGGTGAGAAAATCTCATAGTAGTCAACCCTTGAACTTTTGAAAAACCTTTTAGCGACAAGTCGAGCTTTGTAAACGATGATATTACCATCGGTATATGTCTTCCTATTGAAGATCCATTTTATTCTTAATGGCTAGCGAGATCAATTGGTAAGTCACCCCAAAATCACACTTTGTTCTCATACATGGATCCTAGGATTTCATGGCCTCAAGCCATCAGCCGAATCTGGGCTCATCATAAACTTCTTAATAGTTCGTAGGTTTGCCTTGGTCTAGTAACATGACTTCCAAGACAGGATTACCGTACCACTCGGTTGTAGATCTTGCTGCAATTACCTACCAAATTCGATATTAACTTGATGAAGTTTCATGATCATCATTAGCTTCTTCTCTAGTTGGTGTAGGCATCAGGAACAATCTTCTACATTGTACTACTTTCCAATTCGAGAGAATGTACATTTACCTCATCGAGGTTCTACTTTCCTCCCTCACTTCTTTAGGAAGAAACTCCTTCTCTAGAAAGGACCCATTCTCGACAACAAAGAACTTGCCTTCGGATCTGTGATGGAAGGTGTACCCAATTGTTTCCTTAGGGTATCCTATGAAGATGCACTTCTCAATTTGGGTTCGAGCTTATCAGATGAAGCCTTTTGACATAGATGTTACCCCAAATTTGAAACAACAACTTAGGTTTACCTTAACCACAGTTCATCGGTGTCGTCTCAGCGGATTTGAAGCGGTGCCTATTTACGTGAATGTGGTTGTCTCTAATGCATAACCCCAAAACAATAGTGGTATTCGGTAAGAGACATCATATATACTCTATATCTAATAAAGTCGATTACGACGTTTGGACACACCAATATGCTGTGGTGTTCAAGGTGGAGTGAGTTGTGAAACAATTCCACATTGTTTTTAAATGAAGGCCAAACTTCGTAACTCAAATATTAGCCTCCATGATCAGATCGTAGAAACTTTATTTTCTTGTTACGATGATTCTCCACTTCACTCTAAAATTCTTTGAACTTTCAAATGTTTGAGGCTTGTGTTTCATCAAGTAGATATACCCATATCTACTTAAATCATCGATGAAGTTGAGAAAATACTTGATTGCCCTTGTGATGCTTCACACTCATCGGACTGCATACATCGGTATGTATTATTTCCAATAATTTATTAGCTCGCTCCAATTTTCCGAAGAACGAGTTTTAGTCTTCTTGCACCTTGAGGCATGGTTGCAAGTATCAAATTATTCATAATCAAGTGATTCAAAAGTCCATCCATATGGACTTTCTTCATCGCTTTACACCAATATGACCTAAATGGGCGGTGCCACAAGTATGTTACACTATCATTATCAACTTTGCATCTTTTGGCATCAATATTATGAATATGTATATCACTCGATAGAGATTCAATAAACCATTCACATTGGGTGTATGACCATAGAAGAGTTTTATTCATGTAAGCAGAATAATTATTCTCTAAATTTAAATGAATAACCTGTTGCAATAAACATGATCCAGGTCATATTCATGCTCAATGCAAACACCAAATAACATTTATTTAGGTTCAACACTAATCCGAAGGTAGAGGGAGTGTCTGCGATGGTGATCGTATCAACCTTGGTATCATTTCCAACACACATCGCCACCTGCGTCCTTAACTAGTCCCTGTTTGATACTGCACTCTGTTTTGAGTTACTAATCTTAGCAGACAGTTATCAAATACCAAGAGCTACTATGAATACAAGTAAGGCACACATCAATAACATGTATATCAAATATACCTTTTGTTTATTTGCCATCTTCTTATCTCCCAAGTATTTGGGGCAGTTCAACTTCTAATGACCATTCCTTTGTAGTAGAAGCACTTTCGGGTTTGGGCTTAGGTCCAGCTTTGGGCTTTTTCACGGGAGTGACTTGCTTGCCATTCTTCTTGAAGTTCCTTTATTTCCCTTGTCCTTTTTATTGAAACTAGTGGTCTTCTCAACCATGACACATGATGCTCTTTTGATTTCTACTTTGCCAATTTCAGCATTGAAAAAACTGGGAATTGTTTTCTTCATCCCTGCGTATTATAGTTCATCGAAGTTCTAGTAGCTTGCTGATAGTGACTGAAACTATGTCAATCACTATCTTATCTGGAAGATTAACTCCCACTTGATTCAGCGATTGTAGTACCCGGACATTACGAGCACATGCTCACTAGTTGAGTTATTCTCCTCCATCTTGTGACAAAGTACTTGTCGGAGGTCTCATACCTCTTGACATGGGCATGAGTCTAAAATATTAACTTCAACTCTTGGAACATCTCATATGCTCCATGACGTTCAAAACATCTTTGAAGTCCCGATTCTAGAGTCGTAAAGCATAGCACAGACTAAACTATCAAGTAGTCATCAACACATGCTACTTGACGTTCCAATGTCCACCGATTCTTGGAGGGGGCACACCCTAGCGGTGCATCAAGGACATAATTCTTGCTGACAAGGATGATAATCCTCAAGATTCACGAACCAGTCCGTGTTGCCTATCATCTTTCAACAACTTTCTCTTGGAGCACTAAAATTCAGGCATGGTAGCATGGCCCATTGATCTAACATAGATATGAAAATACTATAGGGGATAAGTTCATGATAAATTAAGTTCAATTAATCAAATTACTTAAGAAATCCCTCTTGAAGACATCCCTCAAGTCATCGTAATCACGGATCCAAATAAACTAAACCATGTCCGATCATCACGTGAGATGGAGTAGTCGTCAATAGTGAACATCTCTATGTTGATCATATCTACTATATGATTCACGTTCGACCTTTTGGTCTCCGTGTTCAGGGGCCATGTCATACATGCTAGGCTTGTCAGTTTAACCTTAGTATTGCAAAACTGTCTTGCACCCATTGTCTATGAGCGTGAGCATATCACACAGATCATCGCGTGGTGTCTCGGCTGCAATGACATCTGGATTGCATACTCGGAGAACACTTATACCTTGAAATTTAGTTAAGGGATCATCTTATAATGCTACCACGTGCCAAGAAAAATAAGATGCATAAAGATAAACAATACATGCAATCAAAATATGTGACATGATATGGCTATCATTATCTTGTGCTTTTGATCTCCATCTCAAAACATCGTCATGATCTCCATCGTCGCTGATTCGACACCTTGATCTCCATCGTTAACGTCGTGGTCGTCTAGCAACTATTTCTTCTACAACTATAACTGCCGCATAGTGATAAAGTAAAAGCAATTACATAGCTTGCATTTCATACAATAAAGACAACCATAAGGCTCACGCGGTTCCGATAACTTTACAAAACATGGTCATCTCATACAATAGCTTATACATCATGTCTTGACCATATCACATCACAACATGCCACCGCAAACAAGTTAGGCGTCCTCTACTTTGTTGTTGCAAGTTTTACGTGGCAGCTATGGGCTTCTAGCAAAAAACGCGTTCTTACCTCGGCACAAAAGCGACAACGGTGATTTATCAAGTTTGCTGTTTTAACCTTGACAAGGACCGCTTGCATTCAAATTCGATTCAACTAAAGTAGGAGAAATGAAACACCCATGACCACCTTTATGCAAAACTAGTTGCATATGCATCCGATTGGAACGGTCCCATGAGCGTGGTCATGTAAGGTTGGTCGGACCGCTTCATCCAACAATACCACGAATCAAAATAAGACATTGGTGGTAAGCGTTATAGCGATCACCGCCCACAACTCTTTATGTTCTACTCATGCATATCATCTACTCATAGACCTCGCTCGGATGTCCTTTGGGAGCGTAGCATGCAATTTCAAAAAATCCCTACGGCTTTAATCTTGTCGGGGTTGGCTTGATCCCCTCGAGACACAAAGAACCGAGAAGCTTGCGGAGGGACCCCAAAGACGCACTTCTCGGGGTTCAATTTTAATTGTATCCTGCGCGGGTTCTGGAATGTCTCTTCTAAATCTTGAATCGGTGTATCCTTGCTCTTGCTCTTCACCACGATGTCATCCATGTAGCTTCTACATTTACGTGGATCGTGGCTCAAAAGCGTATACACTACCCTCAAGAAGCGTTGACCCTGCATTCTTCAGCCCAAATGGCATGCGTATGAAGCAATAGGTGCCACATGGAGTGATGAGCGCAGTTTTCTCTTCATCTTCTTTGGCCATGAAGATCTGGTGATAGCTGATGCGCATCAAGAAAGCGAGTAGCTCACATCCGGCGGTGGAGTCAACAATCTGGTCGATCTTGGCAAGGGAATGGATCCTTGGGACATGCTTTATTCACATCGATGAAGTCTATACATAGTCTCCATTTCCCATTGGCCTTGCGCCGACAACCGGGTTTGCTAGCCACGTCGGATGGATCACACCCGACTAGGCCAGCTGCCTCTAGTTTCTTGATTTCTTCATTGATGAACTCTTGGCGTTCCACGGCTTGTTTCCTCACTTTTTGCTTGCGGGCGCGCATGGGGGCAAGCGGCAAGCTTGTGCTCAATTACCTTCACAGGAACACGGGGATGTCGGATGGTTGCCATGCAAACACATCGACATTCGCCCGCGAGAGCAGCGAGCGGCGCTTTCCTATTTGTTTGTCAGCGTGGCACCGATGGTGAAGGTACCACCGATCTGCGTCCTCCTAGCGGACACCTTCTTAGTTGCGGTGGAGCAGCCATTCCTTTTATCCTTGCGGTGGAGCTCGAGGGCGTCCTCGCCGGCAGCGCCGACACTCGAAGGGTGCGATTGCGGAGTGGGCCCCGGCGCTGCCGTGCATTTGGTCTTCGTCTTTTTCCTTTGGGAACTTCAGCGGCAAGTGCATCCTTGCCGGCGCCGCGACGCATCCGGTAAATCTGGTCGGTGCGGATAAGCGCGTCTTTCTTGTCGCTGCGGACGGTGATGGCGCTGCTCGGACCCGGCATCTTGAGCACGTTGTAGGCGTAATGGGAAGCCGCCATGAACTTGGCGGGCGGGGCGCCAGTATCCGTTGTATGTAACGGAATATCGGCGACGTCGAAAATAACGCTTCGGTCCTGAAGTTGACCTCCCGCCAAAGGTCACCGGCAAGGTGATTTTCCCCTTGGGCTTGCTCCTCCCGGGTTGATTCCTTGGAAGGGCGGTCTCTTGAGCTTCGTCGTGCAGGATTTGGAGTTTCTTGATCACAGCAGAGGAAATCAAGTTCAGCCCGGCCCGCTATCGACCAACATCTTGGTGACCTTGAGGTTGCGGATGGTGGGCGAGACCAACATCGGCGAGCACCCGACGCGGTGGTGCGGTCGGGTGATCCTCAAGATCGAAAATGATGGGCGTCTTGGACCATTTGAGGAGTCTGCGTGACTCCATGGGCGGCTCTGCCGCATTCACCTCCGTGCCCTTGCTTTAGTTGGCGGTGAGAGGTGTGTGTGGCGCCACCGTCAGCCGCCAGGGACCTCCGTGGCCTTCGAAATTCCTGCTCCTTTGTCGTCCTCATCCTCCACGTCCTCTTCGCCCGTCTTCTTCGTCCTTGTCGCGGCTCAGAAGGTCGGTCACCTTGTCGCCGCTTGGCCTTGCGGGAGGTCCTCCCGACCGACGAGCGGCCGCTTCTTGCTCGGTTCTCCTCCGCCACCTTGGGCCCTCTCCTTGTCGCGCCTCTCGTACTCAGCCTTTTGCTGCTCGGCGAGATAATCGGCGCGCTTGCGGTTGTGAGGTCGTGGCCTTTGGTGCGGTGGATTTTGCGATATTGCTTGCGGGCGCCACCTTGTCGGCTGCCGCCACGGGCAAGCTCCTTGCGGAACGCCAATCTGTGTTTGCTTGGCGGGAGCTTCCTTGCGGACTTTTCGGCGGCAAGCACACTGTTCCTTGTTCTTCTTCTGGAAGACACTGTCGCGGCGCTTCTTTGCGGGGCGGCGTCGTCGAGTCGCTCCCTCTGCGCCCGACATCCTCCCGGGAAGCCTCCTCCTCTTCAGCGCGTGCGCATTTGTCGACCAGGGCATAAAGCTCGTGACATCCGGATCTTGGTCATCGCCATCTCTTCACGCATCGCGGATTCGCCGTTACGGTGGAGCGCTACGATAACCGCGGCGGGTGGACATCGAGAATGTTGTGTTGCACGGCTGAAGCGTTGGATGTACTTGCGCAGGATTCTCCTTCATACGGGCCAAAATGTGGAATCACTTTCTTGGCCGTGGGGTTTGTGGCGCCCGGTGAAGGCACCAACAAACTGATGACAAAGATCCGCCCAGAGGAAATGGAGCCCTCGGCAAGTGCATAAGCCAAACGAGCGTTCGGCCTAAGCCGAGCGGGAAGTAGTTCGCGAAATCTTCTCGTCGCGCCCCGGCAGCCTGCACGCGATGGTGTAAATCTTGAGAAACTCCGAGGGTGTGTCTTGCCGTCGTACTTCTCGATGCGTCGGGCTTGAAGTTTTCATGCTAGGCCCTTTGGGCGCGCAGCGATTCCGCGGTGAGCAGCGGGGCAGCCCGCCGCGTCTGACAAGTCGCTGGCTCGCGGGCGTCGCGCGCCAGCAGTGCTCCCGGCTCTCTGGTCGATTGTCGCCGAGTCTCTCGGCGGCCTTTCGATCGTGGTCGAGCATCTTCTTGCCGCCGCTTCGTCGAGGACTGGCGTTGATCTCGGCGAGCCCGCGGGTCCGGCGATGCCGTGGAGCCGTCGTCGGCGTTATTCCGCGGGCGGCGTCTTCGTTTCGCGGCGGAGTGCACGGTAGTTGCACCCGGCGGTCTTATCGCCATGAGCTTCGCCTTCCCGCTTGCGCGCGCGAGCCGCGAGCTGCTGATGACGGTCGTTGTTGGCGGCGACCGAGCTCTGGATGGTAGCCCTCGATCCTCGACCTTGTCCGCCGGAGGGAAGTCGAGAGCATTGCGCTCGTGGCGCTTCGCGAAGTGGAGGGAAGCGGGAAGCGGCGGCGAGGCGGGGCGGACGCTCGGGCTTCCGGCGATGTTGGAAGGCGCAGGTCTGTCCGGCGCCTTCGCTTTGCCGTGTTCGGGCGGGGTCCGGAACATCTCGCGAGCCCCGGCGTGTCCTTGTTCCAACAAGCGGATACCACCTCCTGTGGTATGGCGCTGCTGGTCGTCGTCGTGCGCTGAGATGGGCGTGGGTCTCGGAGGCGGCGTGGTCCTCCGTCCCGTCCACAGATCTGGTGGCACCGGCGCCCTCGCCGGTGTCCACCCTTCCACCGGCGTCTCCTCCGCCGCCGTCGGCTCGGTGGCGGCGGGAAGACGGAGATGGGTCTGCGACCCTCGAAGCTCGCTTCTTGGGCCATGACGCGATTGTCGATGAAGCTGCCGACGGCCGGAGAGGTTGATGAAGAGTCTTTGGCGCGAACGCGGATCAGGTTCGCACAACCTCGACGCCCTACCGGCGCGCGCGAGAGATGTCATGACGATGGGTGGCGCGGCACCTATGGGGCGGGCCCCGCCGTGTGTTGATGCAGGCGGAGGCTGCGGAGAGCGGATCGAGGCGATGCACGGGGATTTTTACCAGGCCGGGCGCGATGGTCGCGTAAACCCTCTTGCTGCATTGTGTTGTATTTGATCTTGCTCAAGAATGCGAGCAAAAACGGTGGAGTGGTGTGTGAAACCCTCGCGAGAGTAGCTAGTCGCGGAACCTCCTCTACGTTGTGCATGGGCCTCCTTTTATAGGGCAAGGGGTCACCGACAGGTGTCAACGTGAGGTAGAGGGGTAAAAACGTAAAAGAGGTGGTAGTTGGAGCAGGTCGCGGAACAGTGCAGCTACTGTTGCTTTCTACCTACTTTTGACAGAGGGGGACAAGGGCATTAAATGCCCGTCGCCGTCGCCCAAAAGCTCCGCCATTGCGTCTTCTTTCGCCACGGCGGCGGTTACCACCGTGGAGTGCCACCGCATTCTTCATGCAGCACAGCCACCCGCCACGCGTCTCTGGAGAAGGCCGGAGGCGACGTGGGCAAATGAGCTGGAGTCGCAGACACGTAGCATAGCTCTCCCGGCAAGCACCTTGCCGGGCCTTGATCTTGCGGGCCGGAGGCTTGCCGGCTCTGTGACTTGCCGCCCCAGGTCCTCGCCCGGCGCGCTGGGCGCCGAGGCGTGTCTTCGTGATGTGATCTTCGGTCCTCCCGGCGAGCTCCTCTCGCCGGGGATCTGCAGAGAGTAATGTAGCCTTGAGCACGGAATGGCTTTCCGGCAAGCTCCTCTTGCCGGGGTCTTGAGTTTCTATCTTATATACTTTGTTCTTGAACGGCTTGGTGTGGAGCGGAGATGGTCTCCGGCAAGCATTTGATGGATCTGGTTGCGGGGAGCTGGGGCTGCCCGTGCACAAGTTGGGGTACTGAGGTACCCCTACCTTAGTACACCGACACAACCGAATGGTTTCATCACGAGCGACATAGATGATAACATCCTCAGAAGAGTGTGTCAATTGAATTTCCCTGGCAGCACAATCAAGTTGAGCTTTGTGCTGAGAAAGCCAGTCCATCCCGAGAATTAGATCAATATCTGAGTCACCAAGAACAAATGGTTTAGATAGAAACTTATAGTTGCCCATCTTGATAGAAACATCCGGAATCATTGTGGTAGCCCTCATAGAAGAGCCCGGAGAAACAACTCCCATGGGTTTTTCCAGCATTTCCGAAATGAAATCATGCTTTGCAACGAATGATCTAGACATGAAGCAATGTGATGCACCGGTATCAAATAAAACTTTTGCAGGAATATCATTAACTAAGAGATTACCCATTATCACATCAGAAGAATCCTCTGCTTGCGCTGCATTCATCATGTGCACCTTTGCAGACTTGGGATTATGCTTGACCACTGCATTGCTTGAAGACCTCACAGGAGGAGGAGGAGGAAGGCGCCTTTGGTTGAAACACTTGTTCGCGTAGTGACCTTTCTGCTGGCACTTGTTGCAAGTCACCTCTGAGAGCGGACGGTGATAAGGAGCATTTGACCTTGGAGCTTGAGAATTTGACTTGTTCTAATAGCCTGGGTTGGGTGGGTGGGAAGATCCACGACCACCTTAGTTCTTCTGCTGGTAAGGCTGACGAAACGGAGGAGGAGGAAGGTAGAACTTCTGCTGCTTAGCTGCCACTTGTGAGGAAGAAGAAGACTGAACTGCATCCCTGATTCTCTTCTTAGAAGCCTCACACTTGAGCTGAGCACCTTCTTGCTTGAGGGTCATATTGTAAAATTGATCAAACTGAGTAGGCTCAACAAGAACGAGAGCTAACTGCAGATCCTCTCTAAGGCCACCTCTGAATTGATAGATCATACTCTTTTCATCAGGAACGTCTTGTTTAGCGAAGCGAGCAAGTTTCTGAAACTGCTTGTTGTATTCAGACATCGACATGTTGCCTTGCTTGAGATTGCGAAACTCCTCACGCTTGCTCTCAACAACCTTTGGTAGGAATGTGGTGAGCTTTAAAGTCCCGACAAAATCAGTCAAGTAATCACTCGACCTCCTCTGGAATCCTTGTATTCTTTGGAACCAATCAGCTGCTTGGTCCTTGAGCTAAAAAAAGCGAACTTGACGTAGTCCTCGGGCTGACATTGCTGCATTCAAAATGCTTGTTGATATCCATGAGCCAATCGTCGGCGTCGTGGCCTCGACAAGATGGTGAAAGACTTTGGCTAATTTGCAAGGAATTGGTTGAGGGTAGGAAACTGAGGCTGATGGTTGAACTGCCCTTGACCTTGATTCCCTTGGTTGCCTTGGCCTTGGTTGCGCTCTTGCATCAGCTGAATCAACAACTGAGCGTTGGCATTTGTGGTTGCGATCAAAGCTTGCCATGCCTCCGGAGGCGGAGGTGGAGGTGGAGGGTTCGCCTGACTCCCATCATTGCGTTTCAGATTCTGATGCGTTGGCGGAGCCATCCTAAAGAGGGTGACATCCGTTAGCATCTTGATAGACAGATAGACAAGTTGAATCAACGGATAGAAATTGCAACATATAGTCTTCACAATAAACATTCGAACAAGGATGAACGAATGAATTCCAAAGTAAACATCATGTCCATTAAGGTGAGAAGCCACTTGATATGATATTGATGAAAGAAAATAAAAAGCAAGGTACGAATGGAACAAATAAGTGGTAAGGATTACCCAATCACAAACCAAATATCTGCGGGAAGAAATGCTAGAGCTACTTGAATCCCACCAATAAACTCCCGAAACTTTCTGGTTATGCAATCAGGTGTTGGGGATACAGGGGAAGCAATATATATCTCACCCAAACTAACAATCCCTACATCCAGCTGTATCCATCCGTCAACACATAACCAAGAAACCTTCGGAAATCGTGTACCTCAACCTTCGAAAAGCATCCGTTGTACGAGTCATGGCAATACTCCCGAACTCCCCAGTACTGGGTGACGTCGAGGTTATCTCACCAACAACTGCATAAAAGAGATTTTCGATGTCGGCAAAACTCAGGTATTCCAGAACTGCAACGATAAAATTTTGACGACAACACCTCGAAGCTCAACTCCCCGGGACACTGCCACAACCCCTAAATGTCAGGAGGCACCAAGAACAATGCTCTCGTCACAAAACCATCGGAACGATTCCAAGATACCCGCGTGATCCTAAAAATTTTTTAGTGAAATTTGAGGAGAGGAGAGTCAAAACTTCTACGTCGGAGACCTCACCAGAGCGATTTAAGGACCGAGGAGTAAAAAGAATCCTACTCTCGATATATATAATCCTAAGACTCAAAACATTTTTGTTCTAGACTCAACAACGCCAGCAATCAATCAAGCAGGGGGCTCCTAAGTCGGGGATGGCTCTGATTACCAACTTGTAACACCCACGATGCGGCTATATTGCCCACGTGTCGAAGCACGACTTAGAGGCATAACCGCATGGTGGTTTTGTCGCAAGAAGGGTCATCTTCACACAATCCCATGTAATGAACAAGAATGGGATAAAGAGAGTTGGCTTACAATCGCCACTTCACACAATACATAATATAAATCATACATCATTCAAAATACACTCATAGACCGGCTATGGTCAAATTCAAATGAAAAGAAGACAACCCCAAATGCAAGATGCCCGATCGTCCCGACTGGGCTCCGCTACTGATCATCTGGAAACGAAACATAGTAACGACCAAGGTCCTCATCAAACTCCCACTTGAGCTCGGTTGCGCCACTTGCGTTGGTTTCCTCGGCACCTGCATCTGTTTTGGTAGAATCTGTGAGTCACGGGGACTCAGCAATCTCACACCTGCGAGATCAAGACTATTTAAGCTCAAGGTAGGAAAAGGGGTAATATGGTGGAGCTGCAGCAAGCACTAAGCATATATGGTGGCTAACATACGCAAGTGAGAGCGAGAAGAGAAGCAACGCATCGGTCGAGAAACTAGCAGTGATCAAGAAGTGATCCTGAAGCTACTTACGTACATACATCACGGCTACACACGCGGTTGATGCATTTTAATGAAGTCAAGTGTCAAGTTCTCTACAACCGGACATTAACAAATTCCCATCTGCCTCATAACCGCGGCACAACTTTGAAGATAATACCTCAGAGGGGTGTCCCAACTTAGCCCATCATAAGCTCTCACGGTCAACGAAGGATATACCTTCTCCCGGGAAGACCCGATCAGTCTCATAATCCCGGTTCGCAAGACATTTCGACAATGGTAAAACAAGACCAGCAAGACCACCCGCTGTGCCGACAAATCCCGATAGGAGCGGCACATATCTCGTTCTCAGGGCACACCAGATAAGCTAAGCGTACAAGTACCAACATAACCCAAGTTGCCAAGGGACGGTCCCAAGACGGTGCTCTAGTTTGGACCAACACTGAGGAGCACCGCCCGGGGTAAATAAAGATGACCTTGAACTCGCGAAAACCCAATGGAAAAAGGCTTAGGCGGCAAATGGTAAAACCAAGGTTGGGCCTTCTTTGGAGTTTTATTCAAAGCGAACCGTCAAGGGGTCCCATAAATCACCCAACCGCGTAAGGAACGCAAAATCAAGGAACATAACACCAAGATGACGGAAACTAGGGTGGCAAGAGTGGAACAAAACACCAGGCATAAGGCCGAGCCTTCCACCCTTTACCAAGTATATAGGTGCATTAATTAAAACAATAGAATATTGTGATATCCCAAAATATCCATGTTCCAACAAGGAACAATCTTCATCTTCACCTGCAACTAGCAACGCTATAAGAGGGGCTGAGCAAAAGCGGTGACATAGCCAAACAACGGTTTGCTAGGACAGGATGGTTAGAGGCTTGACATGGCAATATGGGAGGCATGAAAAACAAGTGGTAGGTAGAGCTAACATAGCGATAGAGCGAGCAACTAGCAAAGCAAAGATAGAAGTGATATCGAGGGTATGGTCATCTTGCCTGCAAAGTTCTCAGAGTTGTCGAAGGCTTGATCCTTGTAAGCGTTCTCAACAGGTTCCTCGTGCACGTACTCGTCTCCCGGCTCTACCCAAAGCAAGAACACAAGCAATGGAACCACAATCAAACATGGAGCAATGCATAAGCAACATGATGCAATACATGACATGATATGCGAGATGTGATATGCAATGCGTATGCGTGCTCCGGAAGGGAAATGATGAACAAGGCATCAACTTGGCAAACCAAGTATGCCGCTGGAAATATGAGATGATTTCGGTTGAAATCGATATAAAGATCACCGGAATCGGATGCACGGTTTGCAAATGGCAAGCAAAACAAGAATGACACAAATCTGCGATTAACAGCACGATGCTACTTAGCATGCAACAAGAAACTATGCTACAGCACCCCAACATAAAAACAAAGCATATGGCAGTGATCTACAGGAGATGCTTTACAAATGAGGAACACTGAGCTACGGCTAAATCACACCATAACAGGTTCAAACAAGCATGGCAAAAGTACAAAAGATATCAGCTTGGACATGGCATAAACAGCATCAGGTAGCAATGTTCAGAGCAAGCAATCAACATGCTACAGGAACTTATAATAGCAAAACAAGGCATGACATGATTATTCTCAAAGCATAGAACAAAAGTCCCTTACTGACCATGAGCCAAAAAGGATCCAAAAATAGGATGGCACCCATGTAAACATAGCAAGTTTCGTTAACAGAATCAGGAAACAGAGCATGGCATTAACAGCATTATGAAGGCATCTTTGCGAGCTCGATTCACCCATCACAAGTCATTGCATGACAATATAAGCATATCACCAGCAAGAATACATGCTTATGAAACTAAACATGGCAATAACAAGATCATAGCATGCAAGGATCAACTACAACAACCTTGGCAAAATGGAATATCATGTAAACAATCTGCCAGGAAACATTTTATAGCAAAAGTAGAGCAAGAAAATGACATGCTATACTACTCCATAATTGCAAACAGGGGCATGAATGGATAGAGCATAACCATATGTTCAAAACATCCTTACTGAAGTATCTCAAAATATGCATGGATCTCTCTGTAGCATCAAGTTTACATGGCATCAAAATAACAGCAGAACAGGGACTAAATCAGCAACATCATGAAGCCTAGTTTGCATGCTTGTGCTAGTCACCACATAACTCACAAAAATACATGGCAAGCACCTCTGTAAAGAAGACATGGTATAGAACAAAACACCTGTAGAGCTCATGCCCATAAGATGCACACAATAAATGTAGCAAAAATGACAAATGCACACATTCTGTTAAGAATCAGAAACTAACATTATATAGCACTCTTGCATCAGAGATTCAGGCATCTAGATGACCTCAAATGAACATGGCCCAATGGAAAAAAATGACGAGCACATCCTGATGAACATTTTGATATATTATGCGCATGAAACGGAGCTACGATGACGGAGTTATGATGCGATGAACATGTCATAAAATTATGTAGACTTGGCGAAAAAACGAAGTCAACCTAGGTTATCTCAGATCCGATCTGGCACTAGGGTCGAGGTTTGCCGGAGCAGCTCGGAGCAGCTCGCGGAGCAGGGAGATGGCCGGAGATGGCCGGCGAGGGGCCGGGGCGTCGGATCCGGCCGGCTCCTTGCCGGATCCGGCGAGGACGAGGCGTGGGGGCGGAGGAGCCTCGGGCGGCGGCGTGGCGGCGGCGGCGGCGGCGGAGCGGGAAGGATCGGGCGGCGGCAGAGCTCTGTGTGCAGCGGCGGCGAAGGGCCGAGGCGGCCGAGGAGCGCTGGCGTGGCGGCCGGCGCTGGTGGCGGCGCGACGGGCATGCGGGGCCGGAGCGGGCAGCGGCGCGCGCGGGCGGCGGAGCAGGCCACGTGGCGGCGTGTTTCGTCGGCGGCAGCAGGCGGACGCGTCCGGCGCGGTCCGGACGTGCCCGGTGCGCGGAGGAAGGGGAAGACTAGGGTTTGCCCGAAAATTTCGGGGGTGGGCACATATTTGTAGGTAGATGGAGCTAGGAGACTCCAAATGGGGTGTAGTTTTCGCCCACACAATCGTGATCCGACGACGGAGAGCATGGAAGTGACTAGATGGGTTATTGGGCTGTTTTGGAGGGGTGTTGGGCCGCAACCCAAAAGAGGCCTTTACGGTTATGCGGTTAACCGTTGGAGTATCAAACGACCTCCAATTGGCACGAAACTTGACAGGTGGTATACCGGTGGTGTACCAAGGCCACTTGGCAAGCCTCAGTCCATTCCAATAACGTTTTAACACCCGCACACGAAAAGAGACAAGAGGGGTGCGCCGGTGCATGTGGGAGTGTCGGATTGCAAAACGGACAACGGGGAAAAAGCTCGGATGCATGAGACGAACACGTATGCAAATGAGATGCACATGATGACATGATATGAGATGCATGACATGAATAAAATGCAAAACAATAGACAAAAACCCAACCACTGAGGGAATATCATAGCACATAGCCGAAAATGGCAAGAGTTGGAGTTACAAAGAAGGAAAGTTACATCCGGGGTGTTACAAATTTTGACCGTTGTCCAGTGATCTACTCATGTATCACTATTGTACCCCCTTGCCAAACTCATGGAAAACACAACATGGCATATTTTATAGAACCTATGGCTGAGGCATAGGGAATAACTTTCATTCTATCTTTATCTTCTGTCGTGGTCGGGTTTTGAGTCTTTACTCCACTTCACACCTAATAATACAGGCAAGAACTCCTTCTTTGACTGATCCATTTTGAGCTCCTTCAAAATATTTGTCAAGGTATGTGCTTTTTGAAAGTCCTATTAAGAGTCTTGATCTATCTCTAGAGATCTTGATGCCCAATATATAAGCAGCTTCACCGAGGTCTTTCATTGAAAAACTTTTATTCAAGTACCCTTTTATGCTATCCAGAAATTCTACATCACTTCCAATCAACAATATGTCATCCACATATAATATTATAAATGCTACAGAGCTTCCACTGACTTTCTTGTAAATACAGGCTTCCCCAAAAGTCTGTATAAAACCATATGCTTTGATCACCTCATCAAATCGTATATTCCAACTCCGAGATGCTTGCACCATCCATAGATGGATCGCTGGAGCTTGCACACTTTGTTAACACCTTTAGGATGGACAAAACCTTCTGGTTACATCATATACAACTCTTCTTTAAGAAATTCATTAACGAATGCAGTTTTGACATCCATTTGCCAGATTTCATAATCATAAAATGCGGCAATTGCTAACATGATTCGGATAGACTTAAGCATCACTGCGGGTGAGAAAATCTCATAGTAGTCAACCCCTTGAACTTTTTCGAAAAACCTTTTGCGACAAGTCGAGCTTTGTAGACAGTGATATTACCATCAGCGTATGTCTTCCTATTGAAGATCCATTTATTCTTAATGGCTAACTGATCAATTGGTAAGTCCACCAAAATCCACACTTTGTTCTCATACATGGATCCTATCTCAGATTTCATGGCCTCAAGCCATCTGTCGGAATCTGGGCTCATCATAGCTTCTTAATAGTTCGTAGGTTTGCCTTGGTCTAGTAACATGACTTCCAAGACAGGATTACCGTACCACTCTGGTGTAGATCTTGCTCTGGTCGACCTACCAAATTCAGTATTAACTTGATCTGAAGTTTCATGATCATCATCATTAGCTTCTTCTCTAGTTGGTGTAGGCATCACGGGAACAATCTTCTCTGTTGTACTACTTTCCAATTCGAGAGAATGTACATTTACCTCATCAGGTTCTACTTTCCTCCCACTCACTTCTTTCGAGAGAAACTCCTTCTCTAGAAAGGACCCATTCTCAGCAACAAAGAACTTGCCTTCGGATCTGTGATGGAAGGTGTACCCAATTGTTTCCTTAGGGTATCCTATGAAGATGCACTTCTCCAATTTGGGTTCGAGCTTATCAGGCTGAAGCCTTTTGACATAAGTGTTGCAACCCCAAATTTTAAGAAACAACAACTTAGGTTTCTGCCAAACCACAGTTCATACGGTGTCGTCTCAACGGATTTAGACGGTGCCCTATTTAACGTGAATGTGGTTGTCTCTAATGCATAACCCCAAAACAATAGTGGTAATCGGTAAGAGACATCATATATCGCTCTATATCTAATAAAGTGCGGTTACGACGTTTGGACACACCAATATGCTGTGGTGTTCAAGGTGGAGTGAGTTGTGAAACAATTCCACATTGTTTTAAATGAAGGCCAAACTCGTAACTCAAATATTCGCCTCCATGATCAGATCGTAGAAACTTTATTTTCTTGTTACGATGATTCTCCACTTCACTCTAAAATTCTTTGAACTTTTCAAATGTTTCAGGCTTGTGTTTCATCAAGTAGATATACCCATATCTACTTAAATCATCAGTGAAGTTGAGAAAATAACGGTGCCCGCCGCGTGCTTCAACACTCATCGGACTGCATACATCGGTATGTATTATTTCCAATAATTTATTAGCTCGCTCCAATTTTCCGAAGAACAGAGTTTTAGTCTTCTTGCCTGTGAGGCATGGTTCGCAAGTATCAAATTATTCATAATCAAGTGATTCCAAAAGTCCATCCATATGGACTTTCTTCATGCGCTTTACACCAATATGACCTAAATGGCGGTGCCACAAGTATGTTGCACTATCATTATCAACTTTGCATCTTTTGGCATCAATATTATGAATATGTATATCACTACGATAGAGATTCAATAAACCATTCACATTGGGTGTATGACCATAGAAGGTTTTATTCATGTAAACAGAATAACAATTATTCTCTAAATTTAAATGAATAACCGTATTGCAATAAACATGATCCAGTCATATTCATGCTCAATGCAAACACCAAATAACATTTATTTAGGTTCAACACTAATCCCGAAGGTAGAGGGAGTGTGCGATGGTGATCGTATCAACCTTGGTATCATTTCCAACACACATCGCCACCTCGTCCTTAACTAGTCCCTGTTTATTCTGCAACTCCTGTTTTGAGTTACTAATCTTAGCAACTGAACCAGTATCAAATACCCAAGAGCTACTATGAATACAAGTAAGGCACACATCAATAACATGTATATCAAATATACCTTTTGTTTATTTGCCATCCTTCTTATCTCCCAAGTATTTGGGGCAGTTCCGCTTCTAATGACCATTCCCTTTGTAGTAGAAGCACTCAGTTTCAGGCTTAGGTCCAGCTTTGGGCTTTTTCACGGGAGTGACAACTTGCTTGCCATTCTTCTTGAAGTTCCCTTTATTTCCCTTGTCCTTTTTATTGAAACTAGTGGTCTTCTCAACCATCAACACATGATGCTCTTTTGATTTCTACCTTTGCCAATTTCAGCATTGAAAAAAACTCGGGAATTGTTTTCTTCATCCCTTACGTATTATAGTTCATCACGAAGTTCTAGTAGCTTGCTGATAGTGACTAGAGAACTATGTCAATCACTATCTTATCTGGAAGATTAACTCCCACTTGATTCAAGCGATTGTAGTACCCAGACATTCTGAGCACATGCTCACTAGTTGAGTTATTCTCCTCCATCTTGTAGGCAAAGTACTTGTCAGAGGTCTCATACCTCTTGACATGGGCATGAGTCTAAAATATTAACTTCAACTCTTGGAACATCTCATATGCTCCATGACGTTCAAAACATCTTTGAAGTCCCGATTCTAAGTCGTAAAGCATGGCACAGACTAAACTATCAAGTAGTCATCAACACGCGACTGCCAGGCGTTCACAATGTCCACAGTTACTGGAGGGGGTGGCACACCTAGCGGTGCATCAAGGACATAATTCTTCTGTGCAGCAAGGATGATAATCCTCAAGTTACGAACCCAGTCCGTGTTGCTACCATCATCTTTCAACTTAGCTTTCTCTTGGAACGCACTAAAATTCAGGGGCATGGTAGCATGGCCCATTGATCTACAACATAGATATGAAAATACTATCAGGGATAAGTTCATGATAAATTAAGTTCAATTAATCAAATTACTTAAGAAATCCCTCTTAGAAGACATCCCTCAAGTCATCTAAATGATACGGATCCAAATAAACTAAACCATGTCCGATCATCACGTGAGATGGAGTAGTCATCAATGGTGAACATCTCTATGTTGATCATATCTACTATATGATTCACGTTCGACCTTTTGGTCTCCAGTGTTCCGGGGCCATGTCTGTACATGCTAGGCTTGTCAAGTTTAACCTTAGTATTCTGCATGTGCAAAACTGTCTTGCACCCATTGTCTATGAACGTAGAGCATATCACACCAGATCATCGCGTGGTGTCTCAGCACAACGAACTGTCACAACGGTGCATACTCAGGGAGAACACTTATACCTTGAAATTTAGTTAAGGGATCATCTTATAATGCTACCACCGTACCAAGAAAAATAAGATGCATAAAGATAAACAATACATGCAATCAAAATATGTGACATGATATGGCTATCATTATCTTGTGCTTTTGATCTCCATCTCCAAAGCATCGTCATGATCTCCATCGTCAGCGGTTCGACACCTTGATCTCCATCGTTGCGTCGTGGTCGTCTCGCCAACTATTTCTTCTACAACTATCGCTGCCGCATAGTGATAAAGTAAAGCAATTACATGGCGCTTGCATTTCATACAATAAAGAGACAACCATAAGGCTCCTGCCGGTTGCCGATAACTTTTACAAAACATGGTCATCTCATACAATAACGTATATCACATCATGTCTTGACCATATCACATCACAACATGCCCTGCAAACAAGTTAGACGTCCTCTACTTTGTTGTTGCAAGTTTTACGTGGCAGCTATGGGCTTCTAGCAAGAAACGTTCTTACCTACGGCACAAAAACGACAACGGTGATTTATCAAGTTTGCTGTTTTAACCTTCAACAAGGACCGCCCGCAGTCAAATTCGATTCAACTAAAGTAGGAGAAATAGACACCCGCCAGCCACCTTTATGCAAAACTAGTTGCATGTCTGTCGGTGGAACCGGTCCCATGAACGTGGTCATGTAAGGTTGGTCCGGGCCGCTTCATCCAACAATACCACCGAATCAAAATAAGACATTGGTGGTAAGCAGTATGACGATCACCGCCCACAACTCTTTATGTTCTACTCATGCATATCATCTACTCATAGACCTCGCTCAGATGTCACTGTTGGGAACGTAGCATGCAATTTCAAAAAAAATCCTACGCTCACGCAAGATCTATCTAGGAGATGCATAGAAATGAGGGGGAGAGTGTGTCTATGTACCCTCGTAGATCATAAGCGGAAGCGTTTCACAATGCGGTTGATGTAGTTGAACTTTCTTCGCGATCCAATCGATCGATTACCAAACGTACGACACCTCTGCGTTCAGTACACGTTCGGCTCGGTGATGTCCTCGCCTTCTTTACCCAGCAAGTCGGCAAGGTAGTGGATGAGTTCCGGCAGCACGACGGTGTGGTGATGGTGATGGTGAAGTGATCATCGCAGGGTTTCGCCTAAGCACTGTGAAAATATAACCGAGAGAGTAACCGTGGAGGGGGCGCCGCACACGGCTAAGATCATGTCGTGTGTGTGCTAGGCGCCCCCTCCTCATATATATAGGTGGGAGGGAGAGGGGAGAGGCCAAAGGGGCGCCCCAAGTGGGGCCGAATCCCACTTGGGCTCCTGCCCTGGTTCGGCCTCCCCCTTCCTTCTATAGGCGCCACGGGAAGGAAGGGGGAGGTGGCGCCCCCCCCTTTCCTTTCTCCCTTGAGGAGGGGAAGGAAGGAGGGACTTGCCCTCCCCCCTTTCCTTTCCCTAGGGCTGGACGGCATGGTGGAGGGGCACACCAGCCTCTTGTGGGCTATTCTGTCCCCTCCTTGGCCCATTAAGCCCATATCTTTTGCTGGGGGTGCCCGGCGCCCCTTCCGGTGACCCGATATGTACCCGGTACCCTCTGGAACACTTCCGATGTCCGAATACCATCATCCTATATATTAATATTTACCTCTTGACCATTTTGAGACTCCTCGTCATGTTCGTGATCTTATCTGGGCCTCCGAACAACATTCTGTCACCAAATCACATAACTCATATAATACTATATCGTCACTGAACGTTACGGCTGCGAACACTACGAGTTCGAGAACTATGTAGACATGACCGAGACACCTCTCCGGTCAATAACCAATAGCAGAACCTGGATGCCCATATTGACTCCTACATATTCTACGAAGATCTTTATGTTGGGGAACGTAGTAATTTCAAAAATTGTCCTATGCACACACAAGGATCATGGTGATGCACAGCAACGAGAGGGGAGAGTGTTGTCCACGTACCCTCGTAGACCGAAAGCGGAAGTGTTAGAACAACGCGGTTGATGTAGTCATACGTCTTCACGATCCGACCGATCCAAGTACCGAACGTACGGCACCTCCGAGTTCAGCACACGTTCAGCTCGATGACGATCCCCGGACTCCGATCCAGCAGGGTGTCGGGGATGAGTTCCGTCAGCACGACGGCGTGGTGACGATGATGATGTTCTATCGACAAAGGGCTTCGCCTAAGCACCGCTACGATATGATCGAGGTGGAATATGGTGGAGGGGGGCACCGCACACGGCTAAGGAACGATCACGAAGATTAACTTGTGTGTTATGGGGTGCCCCCTGCCCCCGTATATAAAGGAGGGAGGGGGGAGGTGCGGCCGGCCCCAGGGGTGCGCCTGGAGGAGTCCTACTCCCACCGGGAGTAGGACTCCCCCTCTTGCCTTGTTGGAGAAGGAAGGGGGAAGGGAGAAAGAGGAAAGGGGGGCGCCGCCCACCCTTCCTTGTCCTATTCGGACTAAGGGGAGGGGCACGCGGCCTGCCCTGGCCGGCCCTCCTCTTCTCCCTAAGGGCCCATGTAGGCCCATTAACCCCCGAGGTGTTCTGGTAACCCCCCGGTACTCTGGTAAAATCCCGATTTCACCCGGAATGATTCCGATATCCAAATATAGGCTTCCAATATATCAATCTTTATGTCTCGACCATTTCGAGACTCCTCGTCATGTCCGTGATCACATCCGGGACTCCGAACAACCTTCGGTACATCAAAAACTATAAACTCATAATATAACTGTCATCGTAACGTTAAGCGTGCGGACCCTACGGGTTCGAGAACTATGTAGACATGACCTAGAACTGTTTCCGGTCAATAACCAATAGCGGAACCTGGATGCTCATATTGGCTCCTACATATTCTACGAAGATCTTTATCGGTCAAACCGCATAACAACATACGTTGTTCCCTTTGTCATCGGTATGTTACTTGCCCGAGATTCGATCGTCGGTATCCAATACCTAGTTCAATCTCGTTACCAGCAAGTCTCTTTACTCGTTACATAATGCATCATTCCGTAACTAACTCTTTAGCTACATTGCTTGCAAGGCTTATAGTGATGTGCATTACCGAGAGGGCCCAGAGATACCTCTCCGACAATCGGAGTGACAAAACCTAATCTCGAAATACACCAACTCAACATGTACCTTTGGAAACACCTGTAGAGCTCCTTTATAATCACCCAGTTACATTGTGACGTTTGGTAGCACACAAAGTGTTCCTCCGGTAAACGGGAGTTGCATAATCTCATAGTTATAGGAACTTTGTATAAGTCATGAAGAAAGCAATAGCAACATACTAAACGATCAAGTGCTAAGCTAACGGAATGGGTCAAGTCAATCACATCGTTCTCCTAATTATGTGATCCCGTTAATCAAATGACAACACATGTCTATGGTTAGGAAACATAACCATCTTTGATTAATGAGCTAGTCAAGTAGAGGCATACTAGTGACATTAAGTTTGTCTATGCATTCACACATGTATCATGTTTCCGGTTAATACAATTCTAGTATGACTAATAAACATTTATCATGATATGAGGAAATAAATAATAACTTTATTATTGCCTCTAGGGCATATTTCCTTCACTTTATCGGTCAAACCGTTATGACAACATACGTAATTTCCTTTGTCCATCGGTATGTTACTTGCCTGAGATTCGATCGTCGGTATCTCTATACCTAGTTTAATCTCGTTACCGGCAAGTCTCATTACTCGTTCTATAATACATCACATCCTGACTTACTCCTTAGACGTTTGCTTGCGAGCTTATGATGTGTATTACCGAGAGGGCCCAGAGATACCTCTCCGATACTCGGAGTGACAAATCCTAATCCCAATCTATGCCAACTCAACAAACACCTTCAGAGATACCTGCAGAGCATCTTTATAATCACCCAGTTACGTTGTGATGTTTGATAGCACTCAAGGCATTCCTCCAGTATCCGGGAGTTGCATAATCTCATAGTCGAAGGAATATGTATTTGACATGAAGAAAGCAATAGCAATAAAACTGAACGATCATTATGCTAAGCTAACGGATGGGTCTTTTCCATCACATCATTCTCCTAATGATGTGATCCCGCTATCAAATGACAACTCATGTCCATGGCTAGAAAACCATCGTTGATCAACGAGCTAGTCTAGTAGAGGCTCACTAGGGACACATTGTTTATTTATGTATTCACACATGTATTAAGGTTCCCGATCAATAAAATTCTAGTATGAATAATAAACCTTTATCATGAATAAGGAAATATAAAATAACAACTTTATTATTGCCTCTAGGGAATATTTCCTTCATAATCACCAAGTTGTGTGCCGGGTACCCCGCCCACTCTAATTTATCCTCCGTCTAGTTTCCGTTGTGCTTGGCAAAGCCCTGCGGATATTGTTCTTCACCACCACCGTCACCACACCTTCGTGTTGTCGGAACTCATCTACTACTTCACCCCTATTGCTGGATCAAGAAGGTGAGGACGTCATCGAGCTGAACGTGTGCTGAACACGGAGGTGCCATACATTCGGTACTTGATCGGGAAGGATCGCGAAGGTGTATGACTACATAAACCGCGTTGATAAACGCTTCCGCTAAGCGATCTTCAAGGGTACGAAGATGCTCTTCCCTTCTCATAGCTATGCATCACCATGGATAGATCTTGCGTGTGTGTAGAATTTTTTTGTTTTCCATGCAACGTTCCCCAGCAGAGAGTGTGGATGCAAAGCAAGGGGGAGAAGGGTGGAGTGGAAGGAAGTGGGACGGGGGGATTGGATGGGCCGGGGTGTCGGAATCCTACGTTTCGGGTGTCTGGACTCCCGCAACCCCCCCCCCCCTACTTTGTCTCCGATTTGCAAAAAAAATCGCACCCGGACCGCCCATGGATCGTCTGAGACCGCGTTGGATGGCTTCCGGTCCGGATGCTTATGGAGGTTTATGGTCTACCATGAAGATGCTCTAATAAGATTATTGCACTAAAATACAGCTTAACAATGGAATAGTATTGTCGTTGCAAGACATAAATAATAATAAAACAAAAAACATTTTTTAATAAATTACTTGTTTACATACTACAAATAACTTCAAGTTTAGCTTCTCTCTTCAAAATATATAGGAAAAGAATTACATATTAGTGTCGTCCGGTGCTTTACTCGTGGCGCACATGGTGGTGCAAGTTCGCTCCTCCAGAGCCAGCTTGTATGCGCTTCATATGTTGAAGAGACCACGCGGGTCTAGGCCCAGCAGAGGACGTCATCCAACCGCCGAGGGCTGGCTTTGATTGCTAGGATCAGTCGATGTCGGTGGTCGTGAAGTGTTGGTGAAGAAGGTTATCCCGCCAGCATCTATTGCCATCAAGAAGCTCAGCGACACGCCACAGCGGACACGTGCATGCGTAGTGTACGGGCGGAACGACCAGGGACACGGAATCCATGGGTCCCACTAGATGCAGATCTGCTCACCATTGCCCACGTGCCATGGGTGGCCTTTGTCGGGGACGCGTTACATGCAAAACCTGTATCCTCTAGGGATCCGGGTAATATTTAGCTTTCAACACCTGGGAACACAAGGAATCTGGCTAGATCAAGAGACGCCAAGATTGTCGAGTGAGTAAAGCTTGGTCGAACACATGGAAGTCGCGAAAGCCAATCCCTCCCTTCCCCTGTGGTGTGACGATTTTCTCCCAAGCCATCCATTGGGTCTCCCTCTTCCCGTGTTTCAAGCCCCACCAAAAATTGCACACTAAACGGGTGAGGTCGTCAAAAATTGAATAGGGCAATTTAAACACTCCCATTATGTATGTGGGGATAGCTTGGAGTCTAGAAAGAGATCATGGGTAAACTGGCAAGAGATGAAACTGAAGGTGAGGCTGCTCTCAAACTTTTAACAAATATAAACATTATATTTAACATGCGGCTCACCACGTACCATATTGAGGCTTAAATTTTCTACGTGCTTAATTAAGCTTCCATGTTTGCTAGTAGATAAATGACGAAAAAAAATATACACAACAGATATGGTAATAAATTGTCCTATTTCCTAACAATATATTCAAGATTATTTACTATAATTATATTATATCGAGGTATGAAGCTAAAATCGAGTGATTCAGTGTTGGCTCAAGAGCAACTCATTTCTCGTTCAAACTATAGAACATGCTCATACTCAACTCATTTCTGCCAAAGTCGATCTCGAGTTGAGCCAAAAGACGAGTCGGTCTTGTGCGGTTCACCAGCTTCGAGCTTTTCTTGCAGCCCTATGTTCCATTGGCTCTAATTCAACACTTTATGGCCTTAAAATAAATTAAATGTTGAGAGAATGCGTTACCCTTTGGGTATAAAAAATTTCTTTACAATTACTGTTCAAGGTAAAAGTAGAGGACTTCCAACGTTTTGGGATGATATTTATCCTTAAGTTAAATAAGTTTGAGAATCATTTTATTAACATGTACATTTGCAATGGCGATGATATAAAAAGGAGGAGCACTTTTGTTTGTAGATTCTTTTTACGATACTATACAATATAATGTATAGTACTCCCTCTGATCCATATAAGTTGTCGCTGAAATGGATATATGTAGATGTATTTCAGTGCTAGATACATCTGTTTGAGCAACAATTAATATGAATCAAAGGGAGTATTAAGTTGATCCAGGAGTCAAGTGTTTTTGGTAGCAGTTTAGCGGCATGGGTGGTGAATACATCCCGATTAATGAATATATGGACTATGACAACATGGTCTGGCAAACATCTAAAACTGAGATAGAGGAAAGCGAACAATCAAGAAGGAGAAGTGCCTGCTAAGATGAATGCCAGTTGTGTGCCAAGTCCGGGAAGGCAACGACTGGGGTGCAGGTTTGATAAAAATAAAAAAGATTACAGAGACTAAAACTTAATAAGCAGGATCTGAGTATGTTAGTATTTTTGTCACGGAGAAGGTTTCCCTGTAGTGTTTTAATCTATAAGAGTTGTCGATAGGGCATAATAGTGACATGTTGTTCCTAGCTACTCTTTTACAATAAATTCTGAACTTATATCTCATATATTCCTTGAAGAGCAAAATTGTCAAAGTTACTTGAGCGAAACTGGACAATGATGCGGTCTAATGTTTGTGTGTTTCCGCGGCATTCCAGAAGCATTCTGGGTGATCAGAACTGAATAAAGTTTTCATATGTGCATCATGTTGTCTTAAGTAAGTCCTCTTTAGTTCTGTCATCATGGGTTCTGCCTTTTTGAGATCTATTAGGAAGTAAAACCGTCGGGCCTCAGGCTGCAAGTTGGCGGGATGTACAAATTGCTAAACATTTTTAAGTTCAACAGTGAATGTGGTTAGTTGTTCTTTCTTTTTTGTTGGGCGACTTAATACAGGATGAATAATGCTGGTAATTGTGTCAGATGGTTGATGTATGCATTGTCCCCTTGTTATAAAGTTATATGTTGTGATGATTTGTTGCAAGAACTGCCTGCAAGGATCATAGTTGAGGTGATATATTTGCACTATATTAGTAAATGATTTTGTCTCTATCATCAATCTAGCATTGTAGTTTCTTTGGTGAGTTTTATCATCTGGGATAGTACATAACTTGAAGGAACCAAAACTAAGCAACAACATGACCTTAGGTCCAGCCTAACATTTTTCAAGCCCCATACAACGATTGGCTAGAGCGGGCAACACAGCAGAACCCGAGTGCGGGCCTCCAGCCGAGCAGCTGAACGACGCTCTCCGGCATGGCTACCAGCAGCATCACGACATCGACCTCCCGACACGGTAGCTCTCCTTTCCCTTCGGCGCGTTATGGTAGAGCCAATGGTAGAAGAGGGGAGGAGGAGCGGGTATGGGAGAGACGGTGGTGATGGTCAACAAATGGTTTTGACTATTTTGCCATGTCAGCGCTTTTAGGCGGGTCCTTCCTGTCAGAAATCAGATTAATTCATTCGGGAAAACCGGATTAATTCCTTCCAAGAAAACGTTCTAAATCAACCGACTGATCTTTCGCTCCCGTAAGCCGCGTAACCTGCCGTTGGATAAATTCGATTCAGTGGACCACGCTGAAAGCAGCGCGGAGTAGATGAAAACTTCCTGAAGCGTGCGCCTTATCCGAGAGATGCTAGACTCACGGGCTGGTTACGGGGGTTTAACTAGGTGGCTATTGTTGATTGGTTGAGATTTGGGCTAGTGAGGCGGGCCCATTCATGAAAATCCGGGGGGCAATTAGTGAAGGACACGCAAGGGGGTCGGTAATAGTCAGTCGTTTAACTGCGTGCTTGTAGTATTATCGGCCTTATCCTCTCACTCGATGTCCTATCCACTCGCCTCTCTCCATCCCCCTTCTCTTCGTACTGTACACAGCCATGGCTGTTTACCCACGACCACAAGGCCATGAGCCGCCCAAGTCCCAACGCAGGAGCAGGCGCTGCTCCGACGAGGCTCCCGACGGCACTGGAAGGTGGCTGCCGCACGACCGCCACACACCCATTGCTTCCGCGGGGATGGAAGCGATGCTAAATCCTCTCCACGGGGAATCAAGCGGCTACAATTGAATTAAGCCTAGCAGCCCCCCAATCTAAGGCGAGCAATGCTACACTTACGTAATTCTAATTACATGATTTACGTAATGAGCGATTTGGACAGTTATGATTGGAGAGTGGGGCAGCAAGGGGCCCACCCGCCTGAAAATGGGGGGGGGGTGCGGCGGTGAGAGAGAGAGTTTGTTAGGCTATTACGTAAAACATTTGTAGCCTTATCTAAGATGTAGGATTTTCGATCTAAGGCCTCATTCGGTTTGGAGGAAACCAAAAGGTAGGAGTTTGTAGTAGTATAGGAATTTGACAGGATGACACTTGTCATCCTAAGAAATTAACTTGCCTTGTTTTTACCCGTAAAATGAGCTTTGAATGGATGTGTAGTTTCCTAAAAAATTATAGAAAATGAATAGTACTTCTATGAAATTCGTGTATGCGTTTTGTACGAACTGAATGCATCTGTAGGAAATTTTTCTTTGGAATCCTTGTTTCTATGTTTTTTCTGTGAAAAACCTTCAAACCTAATGAGGCCCAAACCGGTCATAAGTATTTATTGAGAAACTTGGTAAGAAAACCGATTGATTTTGTGGCACCCAAGGAATATGGAATTGATTTTTTTTTTGCGAACACGCAAAAGGCTTGCATGTCAGTGTTGGAATTGAACTTAGAATGTGATATATTTTTGCAATTCACTCCTTGCCGCGGCCACATTCTAAAGGTTTTCGCATTGAAAAGACATACAGGAGTACAAAATTGCGCGGGGGAGGGGGGAGGGGGGGAGGTGCTGTGGTTTGAGTTTTATTGAAGTTTCTGGACGTAGTGTTTTTAACGAGGCAATTCGTGCAATACATGCAGGATTTTGAGAGTAATACGGAACTTGACATACCACGAGCAGTGGTCTAAAACATTCGTGTACAACAAATGCACTATGAACACTGGTCCCTTCCGTCCGAAATTACTTGTCGCGGATATGGATGTAGACGTATTTTAGTTCTACATACATTTTTTTCGGCGGCAAGTAATTTTAGTTGGAGGGGGTATTTGACTAGCTTGCTTCCAAACGCAACTACTTTGACTAACAACATTCTTGTGTGAGACACATACACGGTCATGTGCGAAACGGACAAAATGTGTGTGCTGCTGCGACTTAGAATGTGTTGTGTAAGGAATCGCGTTGAAAGACTTCGAGGAGTACAAAATTTAGGGAGAGAAACTTCACATAACTACATCAAATGATTGTATTATTTTTCTGTTGTTTGAGTTTTATTGAAGTTTCTCAAGACAGTGTTTTCAACGAGGCAATTCATGCAGTAAATGCAGAATTTTGAGAGTTTCGCCGGGACTTGACGTAGCACTAGTAGAGGGGGTTTTTGATTTTTTGCCCTTTCTTACTTTGTACTTTGACAATCTGCCACCGGTTACTTTGTAATTGATTTTTTACCACACGTTACTTCACACTTTGATCTTTTGCCCCTGTCAAGTGGGACCCATGATTAAATCCCCAATTTGCCCTTTGCATCGATTGACCACGCACGGGATAGTATTGATCCCCATCTCTCGCTCGCCGTTCCTCTCTCTGCTTTGCGGATGAGGGAGGCGGCGGCGCTCCGTTGGCCTTCGACGCCGGCAGCTACCTACCGACGACGCCATCAAACCGCCCCACCAACCCTAGCTCCGCACCTCGCCGCAGCCATGGCGGACCGAGCGCCCCCGCTGCTCCTCAATGGCCACCACGACCAGCCATGGCGCCGCATATAAGGACGTCCATGGCAAATTTCTTTGTTCCTCTGCTCGCCGCCGCCCCTTCCAACCATGCGCCGCTGTTCGCGCCACCGCCCCTTCCAGCCATGTGCATTGTTGGCGCCACGCGTCATTCTTGTTCACCGGGGCCATCGGCCACCCGCATGTGTGTTGACTCCTTGCTCTAGATGGATGCCAGTAGGTGCTTCTCTCTGTCCAACTGATGTTCGTCGGTAGGTGCTTCTCCCCGCCGCCCCGTGGTACTGTTGCCCGCCGCCGCCACCGTCGGCTACTGTTGCTGCTTCTCGCCGGCACCACATACTGCCGATGATGATGCTCGCCAGCGCCTTGTGCAGCGGTCCGCGGCACCTAGTCACGACTCATCGTGGTCACTCGGAGGTAGCCGGCGACCGCCGAGGACCACTGTATGCTACGAGAAAGCCGCAGCCTTCTCTTCTGTCCTGGCGTGCGTCGGCGTCAAACAGGAACACAAGGGCATACTTGCCCATCGTTTTGTCCATATAATATATCCATCATTTGCAAGTATTGTTTTTGTGTGAAAAAATGGCAAAAGATCAAATGGCAAACTAAAGAGTGGCAAAAGATCAATAACAATCTAAGCAGTGGCAAAATGTCAAAGTCCAAAGAAAGTAGTGGCTGGAAATCAAATCCCCCCTAGTAGAGGTCTAAACATGCGTCTACAACTAAAATGCTCTCTGAACACTGGTCAGGTACTTGACTAGATTGCTTCCAAACGCAAGTACTTTGACGAACAACATTCTTGTGTGATCGGCGATGTGCAGATCGGGCGAAATGTGTGTGCTGCTGCGACTGATCGGCAGCTCCATCGTATTCAACGCGGATACCTTCATTTCATTATTGGAGTATCTCGAACACGCGTTTCGTTTCAAAGCACACGTCCTAGGGGTCGCTTCCTTGGATCCGGAAGGAGCGTCGGTCAGCGACTCGCGGCAAAAGTGGTGCCGCGTGCATCATCGAATTGCATTTTTTTCGTTCTCCACTGCAAACCGGAAGCTGCACACTATTCTGGTAAAAAAAGGGATCACTCATAGTAGCAAACATATGCGCTCACTGCTGGTTGTAGCGCGAGAAAAACAGTCCGACCGTGTTTATAGTATGACCTCCTCTGAATTTTGACCGCCAGGTTAGATGACAGCTCCGGTTGGTGAAAGAAGACGCCAAGACCAGCTTAACCTGATGGACACAAGGTCGACGAGGAAGCTTCCATGCCGCGTCAGAGTACATATATTAGTTGCTGCAAAGTAGAGCTCTTCCCGGCTTAGAGCATCTCAGAGGGATCACACGGGGTCCCGGTGATCACATTCCAAAAAAACATTCAAAAGAGGTACAGTTCATGGTCGCCCGACATCAGTCAGTACAAGGGTGTTGTAAGTGTCCTGACTGAGTAATAGCTGGGATAATTGATGTTATGGAACTAGCCCGCAAAAGAAGTGTTTCAGAGCGAATGCCTTGGTTCATGTACAGCATCAGTCTGCCAAGAGATATAAGTTGACTCCCCTAAATATATGCAACATTATCTGAACCTGTGTTTATCATTTGCGGGTTTGAGTTTTCAGACCATATCTCCTCCAAGCCCTACAGTGTTCAGTTACAAGTATGTTTTCCTGTTAGAAAATGGAAGTTTTTTTTTTGAGGGAAGAAAATGGAAGTTTTATTACCCCTGACATGTGCATCATACATGCATATAGCCACAATTAACATGGTTTATTACAGATCAATACAAAATAGATTAATAAAAAATTGAGACATGCCACACTTGCTATGATGAAGAATTTTGATGCGACGAATCATTTCAAGACACATACACAGACCAAACTTGGTATGCACACCACCAAAACCTTTCAGAGTTTGCTTTTGACTGAACTTTTAGGCAGCAAATTGTTGGCTGAACTGAATGCAAGCAACTTTTTCCCCAAAACACACCATAGAACTCCCACAATGGGTTCGGAACTGACGTATTTCCGTTATTCACTTAACGAAAAGGGGTTATGCCCGTTTAGAAAAAAAAGAACTCCCACAATGAACTCAATATCTCCTTTCTCTCTATTCTCCTCCAAACCAAGTCTAGTTTTGAAACTTTTTTTTTAGGAAAGACCATCATGGCTGGCTTTATTGAATTAAAACACGCTTACATCATCCACGAGTTCCCTCGTCAAGAAATCGGGAGGCTCGTCCAACCAACTAAAAGAGGACTTATAACAATAACTATGATTAGCTAGCACATGCGCCAATGCTCAAAGATGACTTTTCCAATAGATGAACCGATATCTACGCATTCAGCAAATAAGGCTGCAGCTTCATCCCTCCATCTTGTTTGTCTAGAGCAGAAATTAATGACTTGAAGGGAATCAAACTCCGCTTCTATCATATTAAATCCAAGGGTCTATCCTATTAAATCCAAGGGAATTAGCGAATAGTAATCCATCTCTCATGGCCATTGCTTCCGTGGTGATAGCATCGTCTGCAATAGCAATGAATTTGCAGTGAGCCGCAATAAAATTTCCTTTGTCTCTGAGAATAGCTGCATTGCACCAATTCCCTCATGTGCAAAAAAAGCTGCATCAACATTAACTTTTGTGAATCTTGGGTCCGGTTTCCTCCATTTTGTTTCAGGCAAACTCAGTCATTCTGTTAGAGGATTTTGGAAATTCCTCACAATGGGCAGAACTGAAATTCCTCATGTGCAAAAAAAGTTGTGTCAACATTAAGTTTTGGAACCTTCTTGCTCTATATTTGCAAATTATTTTGATGTGTCGGGCTGTCGGCTTCTTGACGAATATAAATCACATGCATTTCAAGAGTGGAATATTGGTGAAAATAAGCAGAGAGGCAATTATGCTGAATCCATTTACCCAGTCAACCATGTACATACAACAATAGTCTCTTCTAGTATGAAGTGAGTACTAACCCCTGCCTTATTACATTAGAATCAAAGAATGAATGAATGGAATTAAATTAAGTACATAAAGAATGGTATTCCGAAAAGAGTCGAATGCTTGCAAAATGGTGCAACGACACCTAAAATTTTGCTTGCAAATTAACATATGGGTATCAGTCTATCCTGCCCGGCCCGATACACCCCTCTGTTAGCGCTACTTCCTACAGTTTGAGTCCAGTTCCTCCAGCAATGGCAAGTTAAGAAGAACCTGAGAACTTCTGCAATTGTATGATCAAAACACTGATGTCATCGGTAGACCCCCTGGAACCCGCGGTTTCGACAAGCCTTCTGCAGGCGGCCATGCGAGACGCCTTGTCATTGCCGATGCAGAGAGGCCTGGCGATGTCTATGGCTTCCTGGTTATCCACCTTATCCCACAAGCCATCAGAAGCAAGTACTAAGAATTCGCACTGTGGGTCAACAAGGAGCGTCCTGGTATCTGGATCAGCCACCACCCATTGCTTGAGGTGTGCATCACCGATGCCTCTTGACACTGCCAAGGAGCCCTGCACTCGCCATGTCCCTCGGTTGTTCACAACGAACCCGCCCTGAAAATTTATAGGATAGAGCACATAAGTCACAGAGAACTGAAATATTGCATAATTTTGCTCATGATTACTCAAATTTTAGCTATCTATTCCATTGTATAAGCACAGGACCAAGCAACAAGAGTTATCCACTAACTGCATACAATTACAGAATTTTATTATCAAACTGAAACAAGGTCTGGTTTATTTAGCAAGTGCACATCCTTCAAACTACAATTGTCACACAAATAATGTAACACATTTGAGGCATACAATATCTACTTACCAGATTCTCAATTCTTTCCCTCTCATCCTCCCGGGAGGCCCGGTGATCAGAGGTGAGTGCCTCGGCCGTTCCTGCCCGGCTGAGGACAGCACGGCAATCTCCAGTGTTGGACACGGTGAGGCCGCCCTTCTGGAGCAATGCCGTGACGCAGCATGCTCCCCCACTCTCCTCCCTCTTGAGGAACTCTTCGTCCGTCTTCAGGTAACATTTCTTCACAGCCCCCTCAATTTCATCACTGTCACCACCGTCCACCTTCCTCACCTCCTCTGCCATGAACTTGGGCATATTTTGGGCAGCGAACTCTGCCGCGTTCTTTCCGCCGTGGCCATCGAATACAGCAAACAGCGCCTGCAAAGTTGGGGGTAAGCGAGAAGTTTAGTACCTCTAACAATTTTATTTTAGACAAAACGGCAAGAAATCTCCATCGCGGGTTCAGGCAAATCAAAAACATTTCGTAAAAATTGGGCAAACAGATTCATGGTAGAGAAGAGAAGTTGCATCGAGCGAGCTTACCACTTCGGGGTCTCCACCGAGACCGACCTTGGCCACATGCCGGTCCTCCATCTCCACCCTTCTCCTCCCCCTCCCTCTCCGGCAGTAGGCCGCGAACTCGTCGCCCTCCTCCTCCACCTCGTTGCTCGGATCCGACTCCACGGCGGCCACGGCCGCCGCCGCGGCAGCAGCGGCCGCGGCGCCGTCGACCGGCACCATGAGCGGCGCCGGCCGCCGCCTCTTGAGCACCGACCCGGCGGCGACGGAGGGGGCCGCAGAGGACGTCTTAGGCGACGGGGAGGCCTCCTCGCGGATCTGGGCGCGCAGCAGCCCGAAGGGCCGGAGCGGCGAGCCTGCGGTGGAAGGCGCCGGGGACGAGACGGACACGGAGACGGACTCGGGCGAGGCGGAGGCGGCCTTGCAGGAGAGCGGGCGGCGCGACGGAGAGAACACCGGCGAGCTAGGGATGGCGACGGAGCAGGACATGGCGAGGGCTTCTTCGGCCTTGGGAGACGGACGGGGTCTTCGCCTTCGCTGCGGCTCCTACGCCTCCTCGCTTTTCCTCGATTTGTGATTAGGTTTGGATGGGTCTGGGGCAAACGGCCGTTTGAACGGGCTTATATACGGTGGCCACTACGCGTCGCGTGCGGGGGGGAGGCGCTCCCGTGGGAACTGGACTGGCTTGGCCCCAGGGGCAATTCGCAATTGTGAACTGGACTGGAGGACCATTGTTTTTTTTAATGTTTTTTTCTGTTGCAGATGGTGTAGCACCGCTGGCACAAGTACAAAATTGCTGGTGCAATTATTGGGCAAGCTTTCTTTCTTGAAGAAAATAATACTCCCTACTGCCATAGTAGTGGATTGTGAAACATTGTCTATCGAATTTTAGTTGTATATATATGGTATATGAAGTGTTTTAGAAATATTGGTGCAAACTAAATACTCCTAGATAAAATAAAATTATATTTTGGTTATAAAATATAGATTCCCATGATTTATCTCCTTTATTGGGTTGCCAAATATAGGAGATTCATTTATATTTATTTGCTCATGTATCGTGAATTTATTACTATTTATTGGGTTGCGAAAGATGTCTACTGCTGGATTTTACCATAAAAACAAATTATATATGGACCGTGAATTTATTGCTATACCATAGATGATGTAGTTTGATGAAACTCAAAAGGGGATGAAAACCCAAGAAAAAACGATGGAGGGTGGAAGATTGGACGAAGGGGTGTTGGGGAGAACACTCAGTGAAAGATGGAATCTTATGTTAGCGGATAGAGATATAGATTAATATAGTATTTTTATGTGTCGTGATGTGCTTTCTCCGTTTTGAAATATATGGTAAGATAGTATTTGTCGGCGCATGCTAGTTTACAACCGGCACATTTACTCGTGCAATTATTGGGCTAGATTTTTTCCGGAAAAAAATACATTGACTCGTGCAAACTGATAACATTGCCCATTCAAAAAAATTCAAATACATCCTGTGTCACAATATATACTCCTGGTTCTACTCACTGGAATAAGATTTAACCAACGGTTAGCACGTCAAGATGTTATTAACATGACATAAGTTTGATGACATTAGTTCATATCTAAAAGTATTAGCTAATTCCTTGTGCGCTGCAACACACACATACATATTTTAGTGGCTCAACACTAGTTATATCCGACGCATGCCTTATCATACTCTAGATTTTGGTAAGATTTAATTGGATTTGAATATGGGTAGGAAAATGCAAGGACCGTTTTGACCTAATTGAAATTTTTGTAAGATTTGATTTGATTTGCGTATGCACGGGGGTGGGGGGTGGGGGTAATGGAAAGTTCTGATTACTTTAGATTTTGGAAATATTTGATTTTATTGAGTTAATGCAGGACATGATTTTGGAAAAGTATTGATTTGATTTAGATTATTGCAAGTTATATACTCTATTTACATTGTTTTTTTTTTGTGCGGCATTGAAAGAGAGTATAAAAAATCCAAGAGAAAAACCAAGGAGTAAGGGGGTGTGTGTGGCTGAAAAAACCGATGGAGGGAGAGGTGATGGAACCAACTCCTCTTTAATAGTAATGATTTACATATAATTATAATTCCGTATAACATAGATCATATCTTTAAAATGGTATTTTCAGTCAAAGAAACCCTATATTCTAGGCCGGAAGGTTATGTTGTTTCGATAGTGGTAAATCCTGCAAATCCATTTATTTGCTTAATTCCACTATAGTAGCCTCCACTTTCAACTGAATTTTGGCGCAAAATCCGCCTAACAACGAAAACAAGATGGTGCATACTTATCGCTATACTATCTTGAAGCTTTGCAAGAATTCACTTAAATACTCAACCCCAGGGTAGAGACATCCCGAAGGCAATGCATTGTATGGTCGAGAAAAGGTCTGGAACGCTTGCTTGTGCAGCATAAGTATACGTAGTGAACACATCGACATGCACAATGTAAGTATACACAACGAGCACGTCGGCTTGCACAACGAAAGTATACATAGCGAGAGGCCGTTTCTTGTGAGAACATGGATTCAAGCCTTGGTTGGTAGCCCCGCTCCATGAGGTCTCTACGACCGTGCTAGACTCACGGAAACATCCAGTTTGTTGTACTGCTGCTATGTAGATTGTGCATGTACGAGTGATTGTACGTATTTGTCTTGCAAAAAAATACTTTACATTATGTGTTTTTCACTAGTTTGTAGGACAAAGGATGTAAATCATGCATCGGAGGCTCTGAAACATGGAGCAAAACGTAGGGGTATTTTCAATCCTACTCCCTTCGTCCCAAATTACTCATCGCTGAAATGGATGTATCTAGAACTATAAAATATTCAGACTAGAAGATGTAAAAGCCTCCCTACCAAAACAAAACAAAGTATTGTAAAAGCCAGCAGGTTATTTACGTACTCTACGCGGGAAAGAAAAAAAACGAGTTGCAAGTCGGGATGGCCGGATGGGCAGTTAAAATGTTTTTATCTGCCTACGCGATAAAGAAGGTGCATGCTAGGAAGTGCAATTCCAAGGAAACTCAGATAAGCACCGGCAGTGAGTCGCAACAAGAGTAGGGTGGTGAACGGGCGCCGGTCAGGTCAAACCTACGTTAATCCCGTGTGACGCAGAAGTAAGCAGAAGCTGTTGAGACTCCGAAACGCCTCCTTCTCGTCTCGTCTCCTATGACGCGGTCTGTTTGTTTCCCCACTTGATTGCACTGCCCGCACATCCCTTGCTCCCAGGGAACCACGAAACACCTCGGCGAGCCATCGGCAGCGCGGCACGGCGGGACGCGTGGCCACGTGTCGGCGCCCGGCCTCACGCGCTTCCTGTGCCGTTGGGCGCGACGGCAGTTGGGAAACCCGGAACGTGCCCGGAAAGGAGGGAGGCCCGAGAGACGCGCGCTGACTGGCCGCGGTTGGACTGGACCGGACCGGGCAGACGAACGTTGAAGGCAAAGTGTCGTTATCGCAGCGCGTACCCTTGGCTAAGCAACAACCTCTCGGGTCGCAGTCGCTCTCGCGGCCCCTTTTCCTTCCTTCGCCCATGAACGAGACTGAGCTGAACCCGATCCTATTGTCGATGTCGAGAGTGAAGAACCCGCATCGGGTGCAAAGTCGACGTCGTTTTTCATCAGATCGGCAGGATCACTGGGCGTTCGTACTTTAGGTGGTTGCTCCTGACGGTTCGGGCCTGGCCCCACGTGTCGGGGTCGCGAGAGCGATTTCTGTGGACGTGCGCGGGTGCCCGGAGCGCGAGGGAGGAAAATGTAGCCGTTGGCGCTTGCCTAGCTAGGGGCGGCAGGACCGACGCTGAGGTGGGGCCCGCCAGCTGGCGGCGTGGTGTCATTGGTGGCACGTTTGGCCTGGCCGGGCGTGTGGTCTGCGTCGTGAAGCACGCACGCCCGATTTGTTCGCGTCCAACGTGCCCGGTCAGCTCTGCTCAGCCGCTTGCGACCCCGGCCCGCAACGGGACGGTGAGAAACGGAGAATTAGCACCACCAACGTCGGTGCCGTGCTTCCTAATTTCCTATTCAGCCGAAAATATGCCCCGCCCTTTTCTTACGGACAATTAACGTGCGACTGGTAGGTTCCATTTTTTCCCCTTTTCCTAAGTTTACGTATAGGATCCAGGCTGATTCAACCTCTCGATTCATTTACCCCGTATGAAACTACCACCTCTGTATCAAAATGTAAGGTGTTTTTATAAACTAAACTAGCCTAAAAATTGTCTTATATTTTGATACTAAGGGAGTATAATCGTTTATTTTCTTTCTTTTTCAGTGAAACTTTCGGTCCATTCATAGACAAATATACAATTATGACAGTACAAGTAACATGAGAGGTAACATAAGTGAAGCACGATGAGAAAAATGGCAAAGCCGAGCACAAACACTCCATAAGGATCCTAATTACCAGAGCTGATGGATCTAATTTATCAAAGAAAAAAATGAGGCTTTCAAGATTATGCAAACAAAGCAAAACTAGAAATGAAGATTCCAATGGCCTAAGCAAAAAAAAAAAAAACTTCTGGTTGCTACTACTGGATAGATTAAATACCAGAGACCTAATTACCAGGAAAAACTTTTATGTGGAAACCAGCCAATGAGTTCTCTGTGATGAATCCAATGAATATTTGAAGCACTTATTCTTCTCATGTGATTTCAGCCGGAACTTCCGGATTGCTCTAGGTATCGAATGGAACACAGATCTGAACATCATTGGCATGCTGATTAATGCCAAGCAGAGAAACCAGGTTCCATTTATCGAAGATACTATGATTGCTGGATGTTGGAGCATACGAAAACACAGAAATAGCATCATATTTGATTCCAAGACCAGGAATCATAACTATTGTCATACGTCCTTCAAGGAGCACTTTAGTCTAATCATTAAAAAGGCTAGGCCTAGTCTAAAGGAAGGAATGCAGTCTTGGTTAGATTACTTCTGAAATACCCATGACATTTCCTCATGATGTAAATCCATTTGTATACGTCCCACCATTATTAATGAAAAAAGAGCCACAGTAGGGAAAAATCCCTACTATTTTTGCTAAAAAAAGAAACAGAGAACAAAAAAGATCAAACAATGCTCTGTTGTTGTAGAACGGGGCCTTTTTGTTATTCTTGAAATTAAGTGGGGGTGCATTGGCATCCTCAAGCTTGGTCTTTAAACCATTCCAGTTGCTTGGGTTTATGATGACATTCCTAGTGATGCTAACCTCATAACACAGTAAAGCTCAAGGGAGGTGATGAGTTTGGGTTAGTCCATAAATAATAAATGCTTCTCATTGTTGTATACTTTTTGGCAACATGATACTCCCTCCGTTTCAAAATATAGTGCGTCATTGGCTCCCGCGCTTCAACTTTGACCATAAATTTAGCCAACGAGACCGACAGCGACGGGAGCAAAAGTTATACCAGTGAATTCGTATTCAACAGAAGTTTTCAATTATATAATTTTTGCTCCCGCCGCAGTCGGTCTCGTTGATTAAATTTATGATCAAAGTTGAACCTCAGAAAGCGTGGACGCACTGTATTTTGAAACAGAGGGAGTATAATAGTAGCTATAGTAAAGGACACAATCATTGGCTCTCTTGGTTAAGGAGGAACAAAAACAACACAATTCTATAGCAAATACTGCCGCTACACAAAAATCCGCCAAAATAGGACATCATGTATAAAAGAATTATTAAGCGGTACTACCTATAGAACTCCAAACATTCTCAAACAATTTTGAAAAATACTAGGGATGCATGGCTCTACCGTACAAAATTTTCAGCTAAAATCTATTTTCTAGTAAACTTTGGCATGCTGCGCAAAAACAAAAAACAGAACAACAAACACCATGAAATGTAATCAACGAAAACACTTGCATAACTTGGCACTTTATTAAAACAAAAACAAAAAATGACTTTGCTATAGTAAGTTAGCAAGCCATACCTTATTAAAACCACATACACACTCGTTTCGAGCTGCCCCCCCTCTCCCCTAAAACGCTTTCTTTAGTGCCTTTGAGCTAGACATGATAATTTTTGAAGATGCTCACAAGCGAACATTTTTCTTTGCAAAAGTGCTTACAAGCAAAGTTGGATCATTGCTACTGTGAAGCACAAACGAGAGCACCAAAAATTACAAGGTATACGCATTTAAGTCTAATCCACTTCATATGATAGTGCTGTTGGGTAACGTAGTAATTTCAAAAAAAATCCTACGCACATGCAAGATCATGGTGATGCATAGCAACGAGAGGGGAGAGTGTTGTCCACGTACCATCGTAGACCGAAAGCGGAAGCGTTAGAACAACGCGGTTGATGTAGTCGTACGTCTTCACGGCCTGACTGATCAAGCACCGAAAGCACGGCACCTCCGAGTTCTAGCACACGTTCAGCTCGATGACGTCCCTCGAACTCCGATCCAGCCGAGTGTCGAGGGAGAGTTTCGTCATCACGACGGCGTGGTGACGATGTTGTTGTTCTACCGTCGCAGGCTTCGCCTAAGTACCGCTACATTATTATCGAGGAGGACTATGGTGGAGGGGGGCACCGCACACGGCTAAGAGATCAATGATCTGTTGTTGTGTCTCTAGAGGTGCCCCCCTGACCCCGTATATAAAGGAGCAAGGGGGGAGGGGGCGGCCGGTCAGGGAGGTGGCGCGCCATGGGGAGTTCTACCTCCCACCGGGAGTAGGACTCCCTCCTTTCCTTGTTGGACTTGGAGAAGGGGGGAAAGATGAGGGAGAGAGAGGAAGGAAAGGGGGGGGGGGCGACCCCCTCTCCTTGTCCTATTCGGACTAGGGGGGAGGGGCACGCGGCCCAGCCCTGGCCGCCTCTCCTCTTCTCCACTAAGGCCCACTGTGGCCCATTAAGCCCCCGGGGGGTTCCGGTAACCCCTCGGTACTCCGGTAAAATCCTGATTTCACCCAGAACACTTCCGATATCCAAATATAGGCTTCCAATATATCAATCTTCATGTCTCGACCATTTCGAGACTCCTCGTCATGTCTGTGATCACATCCGGGACTCTGAACAACCTTCGGTACATCAAAACTCATAAACTCATAATATAACTGTCATCGAAACTTTAAGCGTGCGGACCCTACGGGTTCGAGAACTATGTAGACATGACCGAGACACGTTTCCGGTCAATAACCAATAGCGGAACCTAGATGCTCATATTGGCTCCTACATATTCTACGAAGATCTTTATCGGTCAAACCGCATAACAACATACGTTGTTCCCTTTGTCATCGGTATGTTACTTGCCCGAGATTCGATCGTCGGTATCTCAATACCTAGTTCAATCTCGTTACCGGCAAGTCTCTTTACTCGTTATGTAATGCGTCATTCCGTAACTAACTCATTAGCTACATTGCTTGCAAGGCTTATAGTGATGTGCATTGCCGAGAGGGCCCAGAGATACCTCTCCGACAATTAGAGTGACAAAACCTAATCTCGAAATACGCCAACTCAACATGTACCTTTGGGGACACCTGTAGAGCTCCTTTATAATCACCCAGTTACGTTGTGACATTTGGTAGCACACAAAGTGTTCCTCCGGTAAACGGGAGTTGCATAATCTCATAGTTGTAGGAACATGTATAAGTCATGAAGAGAGCAATAGCAACATACTAAACGATCAACTGCTAAGCTAACGGAATGAGTCAAGTCAATCACATCATTCTCCTAATGATGTGATCCCGTTAATCAAATGACAACTCATGTCTATGGTTAGGAAACATAACCATCTTTGATTAATGAGCTAGTCAAGTAGAGGCATACTAGTGACATTATGTTTGTCTATGTATTCACACATGTATCATGTTTCCGGTTAATACAATTCTAGCATGAATAATAAACATTTATCATGATATAAGGAAATAAATAATAACTTTATTATTGCCTCTAGGGCATATTTCCTTCAGTCTCCCACTTGCACTAGAGTCCATAATCTAGATTACACAGTAATGATTCTAACACCTATGGAGCCTTGGTGCTGATCATATTTTGCTCGTGGAAGAGGCTTAGTTAACGGGTCTGCAACATTTGGATCCGTATGTATCTTGCAAATCTCTATGTCTCCCACCTGGACTTGGTCCTGGATGGAATTGAAGCGTCTCTTGATGTGCTTGGTCCTCTTGTGATATCTGGATTCCTTTTGCCAAGGCAATTGCACCAGTATTGTCACAGAAGATCTTCATTGGTCCCGATGCACTAGGTATGACACCTAGATCAGAAATGAACTCCTTCATCCAGACTCCTTCATTTGCTGCTTCTGAAGCAGCTATGTACTCCGCTTCGCATGTAGATCCCGCCACGACGCTTTGTTTAGAACTACACCAACTGACAGCTCCACCGTTCAATATAAACACATATCCGGTTTGCGATTTAGAATCGTCCGGATCAGTGTCAAAGCTTGCATCGACGTAACCATTTACAACTAGCTCTTTGTCACCTCCATAAGCGAAAACATATCCTTAGTCCTTTTCAAGTATTTTAGGATATTCTTGACCGCTGTCGATGATCCACTCTGGATTACTTTGGTACCTCCTGCTAAACTTATTGCTAAGCATACATCAGTCCGTACACAACATAGCATACATGATAGAGCCTATGGTCAAGCATAGGAACATCTTTCATTTTCTCTCTATCTTCTACTGTGGTCGGGCATTGAGTCTGACTCAACTTCACACCTTGTAATACAGGCAAGAACCCTTTCTTTGCTTGATCCATTTTGAACTTTTTCAAAACTCTATCAAGGTATGTGCTTTGTGAAAGTCCAATTAAGCGTCTTGATCTATCTCTATAGATCTTGATGCCCAATATGTAAGCGGCTTCACCGAGGTCTTTCATTGAAAAACTTTTATTCAAGTATCCTTTTATGCTATCTAGAAATTCTATATCATTTCCAATTAATAATATAACGTCTACATATAATATCAGAAATGCTATAGAGCTCCCACTCACTTTCTTGTAAATACAGGGAAATTCAAAATTTTCTACGCAACACCAAGATCAATCTATGGAGTAATCTAGCAACGAGAGGAAGTAGAGTGCATCTACATACCCTTGTAGATCGCTAAGCGGAAGCGTTCAAGTGAACGAGGTTGATGGAGTCGTACTGTTCGAATAAATCCGAGGCACTCCGTCGATCATCTGAGGACCAAGCAATCACATGAGCACGACACCGAGATTTGTTAACGAGGTTCACCGATATGGCTACATCCCCGGGGCTTGACTACGGGCGCTCCTCCCCGTGACACCGTCACAATACCGCACCCGGTCGCCCTGGACACCGGCACATGCCGCCAGCTTCCCCTGCGTTCCGGTGCTATTATGTTGGCATAGGTTACATCGTGTGTCTACCCCCGCTATATAAGAGAGGCCTAGGATACAAGTGTCCTACTTGGACACGACTCCGTATCCTGTCTACACACCGTACGACTCCAAGTCCAACTGTAACCTAACTTGTACAATAATATTCGACACAACTCTAACAAACTCCACCTTGGCGAATATTCTCCACCACCTTGAATTCGTCAATGCGTCAAACTTCCATGTACATTGAACTTTAGTTTACCCCATGAGCACCGCTGCTACTCCAAAGACTCGATATGACTCCACCTGCAACTTGTAGTCCCTTCTTTTCTTGAACAAAGTCAACACTCGAGCAAAATTAAGTTCCTTGTTACTCTAGTTTGTGCTCCCAACTTCCAGAGTAACCGTCCAACGCCATCACACACTGATCACTGATCTGCGTGAAAGTGAACAACTCACATATTGGGTATCACACATAAGAGTTACCTGAACTCAACATCACTGCTCCTTTCTTGACCGCCTGTCTGAAACATGAAGGAATTTCACTGTTGCTTGTAGTCATCCCGAGTCAAATTCGCAGTTGTCTCACCACATGTATGACCACCAGAGCCCTGGCCCGTCTCTATGTCCCGTGCATACCGCACGCCTCGCCGCTATTACCGCGTCGAGCCTCCGTTGTCCCGGTCGAGTCTCAAGGGTCGCGAAACCACACCAATCAACCCCCACTGCAGAGTACCACCGATCATCACCGACCGATGACGAGTTTCACGCTTCCATCAAACCACTGGGCTCCAGTCCGAATTGCATGTCACTCGCTTTTTCCCATAGCTGAATAAGCTTCGACTCTCTGTCGACTTATGCCGTAGCCTCTCAATCCAGCTCCACCTTCAACATGACTCCATGGTGGTTGTACGTGCCACCCCGCGCCTTGTCGACTTCAAGCTCTCATGCGTACGCCGTCTTGAATCAACCCCGCGCCATAGTCTTGTCGAAGCCTGTTGGGGAACGTAGTAATTTCAAAAATTTTCCTACGCACACGCAAGATCATGGTGATGCATAGCAACGAGAGGGGAGAGTGTTGTCTACATACCCTTGTAGACCCGGCGGAAGCGATCACAACGTAGAGGAAGTAGTCGACGTTCTCCTCGCGATCCGACCGATCCGGCGCCGTTACTCCGGCGCCCGAGTTCTTGACACACGTACAGCTCGATGGCGTCCCTCGTACTCCGATCCAGCCGAGTGTCGAGGAGAGTTCGTCGGACGACGGCGTGGTGACGATCTTGATGTTTCACCGGCGCAGGGCTTCGCCTAAGCTTCGCGACGGTATAACCGAGGTGGAATATGGTGGAGGGGGGCACCGCACACGGCTAAGGAACGATCTCACGATCAACTTGTGTGTCCCAAAGTGCCCCCCTGCCCCCGTATATAAAGGAGCCAAGGGGGAGGGGGCCGGCCGGCCAAGCTTGGCGCGCCAAGGGAGTCCTACTCCCTCCGGAGTAGGATTCCCCAATCCTAGTTGGACTAGGATTCCTGAGGGGGAAAGAGAGAGAGGGGGCCCTTCTCTCCTAGTCCTAATAGGACTAGGGAAGGGGGGCGCGCCTGCCTAGGGCTGGCCCTTTCTCCTTTCCACTAAGGCCCATCGAGGCCCATTTACCTCCCGGGGTTCCGTAACCTCCGGTACTCGATAAATTCCGTTTTACTTGGAACCATTCGAACTCCAAACATAGGCTTCCAATATATCAATCTTTATGTCTCGACCATTCCGAGACTCCTCGTCATGTCCGTGATCACATCCGGGACTCGAACTCCTTCGTACATCAAAATACATAAACTCATAATAACCATCATCGAAACCTTAAGCGTGCGGACCCTACGGTTCGAGAACAATGTAGACATGACCTAGAACTATTCACGGTCAATAACCAACAGCGGGACCTGGATGCCCATATTGGTTCCTACATATTCTACGAAGATCTTTATCGGTCGACCGCATAACAACATCGTTGTTCCTTTGTCATCGGTATGTTACTTGCCCGAGATTCGATCGTCGGTATCCAATACCTAGTTCAATCTCGTTACGCAAGTCTCTTTACTCGTTCCGTAATACATCATCTCACAACTAACTCATTAGTTGTAGTGCTTGCAAGGCTTTAGTGATGTGCATTACCGAGAGGGCCCAGAGATACCTCTCCGACAATCGGAGTGACAAAACCTAATCTCGAAATCGCCAACCCAACATCCGCCTTTGGAGACACCTGTAGTACTCCTTTATAATCACCCAGATTCGTTGTGACGTTTGGTAGCACCAAAGTGTTCCTCCGTAAACGGAGTTGCATAATCTCATAGTTATAGGAACATGTATAAGTCATGGATAAAAGCAGTAGCAACATACTAAGCGATCGTGTGCTAAGCTAAGGGAATGGGTCATGTCAATCGATCATTCTACTAATGATGTGACCTCGTTAATCAAATAACAACTCCTTTGTTCATGGTCGAAACATAACCATCTTTGATTAACAAGCTAGTCTAGTAGAGGCATACTAGTGACATCTTGTTTTGTCTATTTATTCACACATGTATCATGTTTCCTAATAATACAATTCTAGCATGAATAATAGACATTTATCATGAAATAAGGAAATAAATAATAACTTTATTATTGCCTCTAGGGCATATTTCCTTGAGTCTCCCACTTGCACTAGAGTCAATAATCTAGTTCACATCGCCATGTGATTGAACACCAATAATCATATCGTATATGATTAACACCCATAGTTCACATCGTCATGTGACCAACACCCAAAGGGTTTACTAGAGTCAATAATCTAGTTCACATCGCTATGTGATTAACACCCAAAGAGTACTAAGGTGTGATCATGTTTTGCTTGTGAGAGAATCTTAGTCAACGGGTCTATCATATTCAGAGCCGTATGTATTTTGCAAATATTCTATGTCTACAATACTCTTGCGGAGCTACTCTAGCTAATTGCTCCCACTTTCAATATGTATCTAGATCGAGACTTAGAGTCATCCAGATTAGTGTCAAAACTTGCATCGGCGTAACCCTTTACTTACGAACCTTTTGTCACTTCCATAATCGAAAACATATCCTTATTCCACTAAGGATAATTTTGACCGCTGTCCGATGATCACTATTGTACTCCTTGCCAAACTCGGTGCAGGGGTATACAATAGATCTGGTACACAAGACATGGCATACTTTATAGAACCTATGGCCAAGGCATAGGGAATGTCTTTCATTCTCTTTCTATCTTCTGCCGTGGTCGGGTTTTGAGTCTTACTCAATTTCACACCTTGTAACACGTGCAAGAACTCTTTCTTTGATTTGTTTCATTTTGAACTACTTCAAAATCTTGTCAAGGTATGTACTCATTGAAAAAAAACTTATCAAGCGTCTTGATCTATCTCTATAGATCTTAATGCTCAATATGCAAGCAGCTTCACCGAGGTCTTTCTTTGAAAAACTCCTTTAAAACACTCCTTTATGCTTTGCGAATAATTGTACATTATTTCCGATCTATAATATGTCATTCACATATACTTATCGAAATCTTTGTAGTGCTCCCACTCACTTTCTAGTAAATCGAGCTTCACCATAAGTCTCAGACATAACTATATGCTTTGATCAACTCATCAAAGCGTATATTCCAACTCGAGATGCTTGCACCAGTCCATAGATGGATCGCTGGAGCTTGCACACTTTGTTAGCTCCTTTGGATCGATAAAACCTTCGTTGCATCATATACAACTCTTCCTCCCGATACCCATTCAGAATGCAGTTTTACATCCATTTGCCAAATTTCATAAATTGTGGCAATTGCTAACATGATTCGGACAGACTTAAGCATCGCTACAGTTGAGAAAATCTCATTGTAGTCAACAACTTGAACTTGTCAAAAACCTTTTTGCGACAAGTCGAGCTTTGTAGATAGTAACACTACTATCAGCGTCCGTCTTCCTCTTGAAGATCCATTTATACAATATGGCTTGCCGATCATCGGGCAACTCCACCAAAGTCCACACTTTGTTTTCATACATGGATCCCATCTCAGATTTCATGGCCTCAAGCCATTTTGCGGAATCTGGGCTCATCATCGCTTCCTCATAGTTCGTAGGTTCATCATGGTCTAGTTACATGATTTCCGTAAGGATTACCGTACCACTCAGTGCGGATCTCACTCTGGTTTACCTACGAGATTCGGTAGTAACTTGATCTGAAGTTACATGATCATCATCATTAGCTTCCTCACTAATTGGTGTAGTAGTCACAGAACAGATTTACGTGATGAACTACTTTCAATAAGGGAGAAGGTACAATTACCTCATCAAGTTCTACTTTCCTCCCACTCACTTCTTTCGAGAGAAACTCCTTCTCTAGAAAGGATCCATTTATTAGCAACGAATGTTTTGCCTTCGGATCTGTGATAGAAGGTGTACCCAACAATTTCCTTTGGGTATTCTATGAAGACGCACTTCTCGATTTGGGTTTGAGCTTATCGGATGAAACTTTTTCACATAAGCATCGCAGCCCCAAGCTTTAAGAAACGACAACTTTGGTTTCTTGCTAAACCACAGTTCATATAGTGTCGTCTCAGCGGTTTAGATGGTGCCCTATTTAACGTGAATGCAGCTGTCTCTAATGCATGATCCCAAAACGATATTGGTAAATCGGTAAGAAACATCATAGATTGTACTATATCCAATAAAGTACGGTTATGACGTTCGGACACACCATTATGATGTGGTGTTCGGTGGCATGAATTTGTGAAACTATTCCACATTGTTTTAATTGAAGACCAAACTCGTAACTCAAATATTTGTCTCATGATCGGATCGTAGAAACCTTATTTTCTTGTCACGATGATTTTCCACTTCACTCTGAAATTCTTTGAACCTTTCAACTATTTCAGACTTATGTTTCATCAAGTAGATATACCCATATCTGCTCAAATCATCTGTGAAGGTCAGAAAATAACGATATCCACCGTGAGCCTTAACACTCATTGGATCGCATACATCAGTATGTATTATTTCCAATAAGTCAGTTGCTCGCTCCACTGTTCCGGAGAACGGAGTCTTAGTCATCTTGCCCAAGAGGCATGGTTCGCAAGAATCAAGTGATTCATAATCAAGTGATTCCAAAATCCCATCAGCATGGAGTTTCTTCATGCGCTTTACACCAATATGACCTAAACGGCAGTGCCACAAATAAGTTGCACTATCATTATTAACTTTGCATCTTTTGGTTTCAATATTATGAATATGTGTATCACTACGATCGAGATCCAATGAACCATTTTCATTGGGTGTGTAACCATATAAGGTTTTATTCATGTAAATGTAACAACAGTTTATTCTCTTACTTAAATGAATAACCGTTTTGCAATAAACACGATCAAATCATATTCATGCTCAACGCAAACACCAAATAACATTTATTTAGGTTCAACACTAATCCCGAAAGTATAGGGAGTGTGCGATGATGATCATATCAATCTTGAAACTATTTTCAACACACATCATCACTTCACCCTTAACTAGTTTCATTTTCTACGCAACTCCGTTTGAGTTACTACTCTTAGCAACCGAACCAGTACCAAATACCAAGGGGTTGCTATAAACACTAGTAAAGCACACATCAAACACCAGATATCAAATATACCCTTTTTCACTTTGCCATCCTTCTTATCCACCAAATATTTAGGGCAGTTCCGCTTCGGGACCATTTCCTTTGCGATGTAAGCACTTTCGGTTTCAGCTTTGGTTCAGCTTTGGGCTTCTTCGTGGGAGTGACAACTTGCTTGTCAATCTACTTGAAGTTCCCTTTCTTTCCTTTGCCCTTTTCTTGAAACTAGTGATCTTGTCAACCATCAACACTTGATGCTCTTTCTTGATTTCTACCTTCGTCGATTTCAACATCACGAAGAGCTCGGGAATCATTTTCGTCATCCCTTGCATACTATAGTTCATCACGAAGTTCTACTAACTTGGTGATGGTGACTGAAGAATTCATCAATCACAATCTTATCTGGAAGATTAACTCCCACTTGATTCAAGCGATTGAAGTACCTGGACAATCGAGCACATGCTCACTAGTTGAGCGATTCTCCTCCATCTTTTAGCTATAGAACTTGTTGGAGACTTCATATCTCTCAACTCGGGTATTTCCTTGAAATATTAACTTCAATTCTGGGACATCTCATATGGTCCATGATGTTCAAAACATCTTTGAAGTCCCGATTCTAAGCCATAAAGCATGGTGCACAAAACTATCAAGTAGTCATCATCTTGAGCTATCCAAGCGTTCATAACGTGCGCATACGCTCTGCATTAGGTCCGTCACCTAGCGGTGCATTAAGGACATAATTCTTACGTGCAGCAATGAGGATAAACCTCCGATCACGGATCGAATCCGCATCATTGCTACTAACATTTTTCAACATAATTTTCTCTAGGAACATATCAAAACAAACATATGAAAGCAAAACGCAAGCTATTGATCTTACAACATAATTTGCAAAATACTACGGGACTAAGTTCATGATAAATTTAAGTTCAATTAATCATATTACTTAAGAACTCCCACTTAGATAGACATCTCTCTAGTCATCTAAGTGATCACGTGACCCAAATCAACTAAACCATAACCGATCATCACGTGAGATGGAGTAGTTTTCAATGGTGAACATCTTATGTTGATCATATCTACTATATGATTCACGCTCGACCTTTCGGTCTCGTGTTCGAGGCCATATCTGCATATGCTAGGCTCGTCAAGTATAACCCGAGTATTCTGCGTGTGCAAAACTGGCTTGCACCCGTTGTAGATGGACGTGAGAGCTTATCACACCCGATCATCACGTGGTGTCTGGGCACGACGAACTTTGGCAACGGTGCATACTCGGGAGAACACTTCTTGATAATTTAGTGAGAGATCATCTTATAATGCTACCGTCAATCAAAGCAAGATAAGATGCATAAAAGGATAAACATCACATGCAAATCAATATAAGTGATATGATATGGTCATCATCATCTTGTGCTTCACGATCTCCATCTTGCGGCACCACCATGATCACCATCGTCACCGGCGCGACACCTTGATCTCCATCGTAGCATCGTTGTCGTCTCGCCAAACTTATGCTACTACGACTATCGCTACCGCTTAGTGATAAAGTAAAGCATTACGAGCGATTGCATTTCATACAATAAGCGACAACCATATGGCTCCTGCCGATTGCCGATAACCGGTTACAAAACATGATCATCTCATACAATAAAATATAGCATCACGTCTTGACCATATCACATCACAACATACCCTGCAAAAACAAGTTAGGCGTCCTCTACTTTGTTGTTGCAAATTTTACGTGGCTGCTACGGGCTTAAGCAAGAACCGGTCTCACCTCGCATCAAAACCACAGCGATACTTCGTCAAATAGACTCCGTTTAACCTTCTCAAGGACCGGCGTAGTCACACTTCGGTTCAACTAAAGTGAGAGAGACAGCACCCACCAGTCACCTTTAAGCAGCGAGTGCTCGTGGCGGTGAAACCAGTCTCGCGTAGCGTCTGGCGTAATGTCGGTCCGGGCGCTTCATCTCACAATACCGCTGAACCAAAGTATGACATCTTTGGTAGGTAGTATGACTTGTATCGCCCACAACTCACTTGTGTTCTACTCGTGCAAAACATCAAACCATAGAAAAACCTAGGCTCGGATGCCACTTGTTGGGGAACGTAGTAATTTCAAAAATTTTCCCTCGCACACGCAAGATCATGGTGATGCATAGCAACGAGAGGGAGAGTGTTGTCTACATACCCTTGTAGACCCGGCGGAAGCGATCACAACGTAGAGGAAGTAGTCGTCGTTCTCCTCGCGATCCGACCGATCCGGCGCCGTTACTCCGGCGCCCCGAGTTCTTGACACACGTACAGCTCGATGGCGTCCCTCGTACTCCGATCCAGCCGAGTGTCGAGGGAGAGTTCCACGACCTGACGGCGTGGTGGCGATCTTGATGTTTCACGGCGCGAGGCTTCGCTAAGCTTCGCGACGGTATAACCGAGGTGGAATATGGTGGAGGGGCACCGCACACGGCTAAGGAACGATCTCACGATCAACTTGTGTGTCCCAAAGTGCCCCCTGGCCCCCGTATATAAAGGAGCCAAGGGGAGGGGCGGCCGGCCAAGCTTGGCGCCAAGGAGTCCTACTCCTCTGGGAGTAGGATTCCCCCAATCCTAGTTGGACTAGGATTCCTGAGGGGGAAGAGAGAGAGGGGGCGGCCCTTCTCCTAGTCCTAATAGGACTAGGGAAGGGGAGGCGCGCCCTGCCTAGGGCTGGCCCTTTCTCCTTTCCACTAAGGCCCATCGAGGCCCATTTACCTCCCGGGGTTCCGGTAACCTCCGGTACTCCGAGAAATTCCGTTTTACCTTGGAACCATTCGAACTCCAAACATAGGCTTCAATATATCAATCTTTATGTCTCGACCATTCCGAGACTCCTCGTCATGTCCGTGATCACATCCGGGACTCGAACTCCTTCGGTACATCAAAATACATAAACTCATAATAACATCGCCGAAACCTTAAGCGTGCATGGACCCTACGGTTCGAGAACAATGTAGACATGACCTAGAACTATTCACGGTCAATAACCAACAGCGGACCGGATGCCCATATTGGTTCCTACATATTCTCTGAAGATCTTTATCGGTCGACCGCATAACAACATACGTTGTTCCTTTGTCATCGGTATGTTACTTGCCCGAGATTCGATCGTCGGTATCCAATACCTAGTTCAATCTCGTTCACGCAAGTCTCTTTACTCGTTCCGTAATACATCATCTCACAACTAACTCATTAGTTGTAGTGCTTGCAAGGCTTTAGTGATGTGCATTACCGAGAGGGCCCAGAGATACCTCTCCGACAATCGGAGTGACAAAACCTAATCTCGAAATCGCCAACCCAACATCGCCTTTGGAGACACCTGTAGTACTCCTTTATAATCACCCGATTCGTTGTGGCGTTTGGTAGCACCAAAGTGTTCCTCCGTAAACGGAGTTGCATAATCTCATAGTTATAGGAACATGTATAAGTCATGGATAAAAGGTAGCAACATACTAAACGATCGTGTGCTAAGCTAAGGGAATGGGTCATGTCAATCAGATCATTCTACTAATGATGTGACCTCGTTAATCAAATAACAACTCCTTTGTTCATGGTCAGGAAACATAACCATCTTTGATTAACAAGCTAGTCTAGTAGAGGCATACTAGTGACATCTTGTTTTGTCTATTTATTCACACATGTATCATGTTTCCGGTTAATACAATTCTAGCATGAATAATAGACATTTATCATGAAATAAGGAAATAAATAATAACTTTATTATTGCCTCTAGGGCATATTTCCTTCAAAGCCGCACAAGCACTCGGACATGTGCCACGTGTTTCCACGCCCAGAAGTCGGTCATCATCAGCATCACACTCCTATGTCGTCATCGCCGATCCCACCACCGCCTTCTGTACCAACCGACTTGCGTCGATCCCGTCAGACTGCCATCCATCTGCAACTCCTCACAACCATCATCGTCCATCTTCACTGGCTTGACATCCCGCAACGCCTTCAAACATCCTTGTTGTGCCAATAAATCTTTCACCTTATCTTTCATAACCCAAGGTTTCCAGTTCCGTTGAACATCTCCACCTCAAACCTAGTATCCATTGACGTCATGGTTCTTTGTATGACTGACCCTGTGAAAAAATATCTGAGCGGTCTTCCCGTGATCCCCAAGTACACGAACGGAACCTCCGCATACTACTAGCGATTCAACTACTTGGTCTTCACATGACGTAGCTCCCTTTGCACAACTTCAAATGCTAGCTTTGCATGCCCAAGCCTTTGCCTTCCCGATGCCATGTAGAAAGAGCTGCCTTTGGTGCTTCACGTCTACGGCTATAATACGAGGAGAGCGCGTCTCCTCCGGCCACTCGGCCCCTTCTTTTTGGTCCAAACAAATCTTGGTCGCTGCAGCTCAGCGTTGTACGCGTTCATGTCTCCATCGGAGTCCAGTCCGCCTCCGCGTACGTACGCGCATACACCCGCGTCGCAACGGCCCTCGCGCGCTCCAAGCGCCGCCAACCAGCATGCCTGGCCACACACGACCAGCGCATGCCCACCACTATATATGCGATCCAGCCGCTTGATTGCTTTAGTTGATGACACGCTTCTGAGTTCCCGTTGATTTCTGTGCTGCCCGTCGACTCCGATCTCTCCGAGCTTGTTGCTCGCAATCGCTCGACCATAGCTTAAATCAAACTGATCTCTTTTGCGTCTTCCGCTCTTCCTCTAGATCAACTCTCGTCGCCTCTGAACAACCTAGCTCATGATACCACTTGTTAGAATAAATCCGAGGCACTCCGTCGATCATCCGAGGACCAAGCAATCACACGAGCACGACACCGAGATTTGATAATGAGGTTCACCGATATGGCTACATCCCCGGGGCTTGACTACGGGCGCTCCTCCCCGTGACACCATCACAATACCGCACCTAGTCGCCCTGGACACCGGGACATGCCACCGGCTTCCCCTGCGTTCCGGTGTTATTATGTTGGCATAGGTTACATCGTGTGTCTACCCCCGCTATATAAGAGAGGCCTAGGATACAAGTGTCCTACTTGGACACGACTCCGTATCCTGTCTACACACCGTACGACTCCAAGTCCAACTGTAACCTAACTTGTACAATAATATTCGACACAACTCTAACACGTACTCGTCGTGATCCAAATCACCGATGATCCTAGTGCCGAACGGATGGCACCTCCGCGTTCAACACACATGCAGCCCGGTGACGTCTCCTATGCCTTGATCCAGCAAGGAGAGAGGGAGAGGTTGAGGAAGACTCCATCCAGCAGCAGCACGACGGCGTGGTGGTGGTGGAGGAGCGTGGCAATCCTGCAGGGCTTCGCCAAGCACCGCAAGAGACAAGGAGGGAGAGAGGTAGGGCTGCGCCAAGAGGGAGAGAAACTCATGTGTTGGGCAGCCCCTAGACCTCAACTATATATAGGGGGAGAGGAGGGGGCTGCGCCCCCTCTAGGGTTCCCACCCCAAGGGGTGCGGCAGCCCCAGATCCCATCTAGGGTGGCGGCCAAAGGGGGAGAGGGGGAGGCGCACCTGGGGTGGGCCTTAGGGCCCATCTGCCCTAGGGTTTGCCCCCATCCACTCTTCCCTGCGCCTTGGGCCTTGGTGGGGGGGCGCACCAGCCCACCTGGAGCTGGTCCCCTTCCACACTTGGCCCACGCAGACTTCTGGGGCTTGTTGCCCCACCTGGTGGACCCCCGGGACCCTCCTGGTGGTCCCGGTACATTATCGATATCACCCGAAACTTTCCCGGTGACCAAAGTAGGACTTCCCATATATAAATCTTTACCTTCGGACCATTCCGGAACTCCTCATGACGTTCGGGATCTCATCCGGGACTCCGAAAAACATTCGGTAACCACGTACATCTATTCCCTATAACCCTAGCGTCATCGAACCTTAAGTTTGTAGACCCTACGGGTTCGGGATGAAGGAAATATGCCCTAGAGGCAATAATAAAGTTATTATTTATTTCCTCATATCATGATAAATGTTTATTATTCATGCTAGAATTGTATTATTCGGAAACATGATACATGTGTGAATACATAGACAAAACTATAGTCACTAGTATGCCTCTACTTGACTAGCTCATTAATCAAAGATGATTATGTTTCCTGACCATAGACATGTGTTGTCATTTGATTAGTGGGATCATATCATTAGGAGAATGATGTGATTGACATGACCCATTCTGTTAGCCTAGCACTTGATCATTTAGTATACTGCTATTGCTTTCTTCATGACTTATACAAAGTTCCTACAACTATGAGATTGTGCAACTCCCATTTACCGGAAGAACACTTTGTGTGCTACCAAACGTCACAATGTAATCGGGTGATTATAAAGGTGCTCTACTGTGTGTTTCGAAGGTACATGTTGAGTTGGCATAATTCGAGATTAGGATTTGTCACTCCGATTGTCGGAGAGGTATCTCTGGGCCCTCTCGGTAATACTCATCACCTAAGCCTTGCAAGCATATAACTAATGAGTTAGTTATGAGATGATGTGTTACGGAACGAGTAAAGAGACTGGCCGGTAACGAGATTGACCTAGATATTGGATACCGACGATTAAATCTCGGGCAAGTAACATATCGATGACAAAGGGAACAACGTATGTTGTTGTGCGGTTTGACCGATAAAGATCTTCATAGAATATGTAGGAACCAATATGGGCATCCAGGTCCCGCTATTGGTTATTGACCGGAGACGTGTCTCGGTCATGTCTACATTATTCTCGAACCGTAGGGTCCGCACGCTTAAGGTTTCGATGATGGTTATATTATGAGTTTATGTATTTTGATGTACGAAGGTTGTTGAGTCCGGATGTGATCACGGACATGACGAGGAGTCTCGAAATGGTCGAGACATAAAGATTGATATATTGGACGGATATATTTGGACACCGGAAAGGTTCCGGAGAGTTTGGGAATATCTTAGAGCTCGGGAGGTTACCGAACCCCGGTAAGTATATGGGCCTTATTGGGCCTTAGTGGAAGGTAGGGAGAAGGAGCAAGGGGGGGCGCCCCCAAGCCCAATCCGACTGGGAGGGGCGGCCCCCCTTTCTTCTCTCCTTCCCCTCTTCCTTCCTTCTCCTACTCCGAATAGGAAGGGGGGGGCAAACCTACTTGGAGTAGGTTTGCCCCCTAGGCGCGCCACCCTTGGGCGGCCTCCTCCTCCCTCCCTCCTTTATATCACGGGGTAGGGGGCACCCTAGACACACAAGTTGATCATTGAGATCGTTCCTTAGCCGTGTCGCTGCCCCCTCCACGATATTACACCTCGGTCATATTGTAGCGGTGCTTAGGCGAAGCCTGCGGACAGAGAACATCAAGATCGTCACTACGCCGTCGTCTTGTGAACTCCTCCCGCACCTCTGCTGGATCGGAGATCGAGTGCGTCATCGAGCTGTCTGGCGTGTCAAGAACTTCGGAGGTGCTGGAGTAACGGTGATTGGATCGGTCGGACCGGGAGGACGTACGACTACTTCCTCTACGTTGCGTCAACGCTTCCGCTTCGGTCTACGAGGGTACGTAGACAACACTCATCCCTCTCCTTGCTATGCATCACCATGATCTTGCGTGTGCGTAGGAAATTTTTTGAAATTACTACGTTCCCCAACAGTGGCATCCGAGCCTAGGTTTTATGCGTTGATGTTATATGCACGAGTAGAACACAAGTGAGTTGTGGACGATATAAGTCATACTGCCTACCAACATGTCATACTTTGGTTCAGCGGTATTGTGAGATGAAGCGGCCGGACCGACATTACGCGTACGCTTACACGAGACTGGTTTCACCGTTACGAGCACTCGTGCTTAAAGGTGGCCGGCGGGTGTCTGTCTCTCTCACTTTAGTTGAACCGAGTGTGGCTACGCCCGGTCCTTGTGAAGGTTAAAACGGAGTCTATTTGACAAACTATCGTTGTGGTTTTGATGTGTAGGTAAGAACGGTTCTTGCTAAGCCCGTAGCAGCCACGTAAAATTTGCAACAACAAAGTAGAGGACGTCTAACTTGTTTTTGCAGGGCATGTTGTGATTTGATATGGTCAAGACGTGATGCTATATTTTATTGTATGAGATGATCATGTTTTGTAACCGAAGTTATCGGCAACTGGCTGGAGCCATATGGTTGTCGCTTTATTCTATGAAATGCAAACGCCCTGTAATTGCTTTACTTTATCACTAAGCGGTAGCGATAGTCGTAGAAGCTATAGATGGCGTAAACGACAACGATGCTACGATGGAGATCAAGGTGTCGCGCCGGTGACAATGGTGGTCATGACGGTGCTTCGAAGATGGAGATCACAAGCACAAGATGATGATGGCCATATCCTATCACTTATATTGATTGCATGTGATGTTTATCCTTTATGCATCTTATCTTGCTTTGATTGACGGTAGCATTTTAAGATGATCTCTCACTAAAATTATCAAGAAGTGTTCTCCACGAGTATGCACCGTTGCGAAGTTAAATCGTCTTGAGACACCATGTGATGATCGGGTGTGATAAGCTCTCGTCCATCTACAACGGGTGCAAGCCAGTTTTGCACACGCAGAATACTCGAGTTAAACTTGACGAGCCTAGCATATGCGGTATGGCCTCGGAACACGGAGACCGAAAGGTCGGCGTGAATCATATAGTAGATATGATCAACATAATGATGTTCACCATTGAAAACTACTCCATCTCACGTGATGATCGGTTATGGTTTAGTTGATTTGGATCACGTGATCACTTAGATGACTAGAGAGATGTCTGCCTAAGTGGGAGTTCTTAAGTAATATGATTAATTGAACTTAAATTTATCATGAACTTAGTACCGATAGTATCTTGCTTGTCTATGTTTGTTTGTAGATAGATGTCTCGTCTTTGTTGTTCCGTTGAATTTTAATGCGTTCCTTGAGAAAGCAAAGTTGAAAGATGATGGTAGCAATTACACGGATCGGGTCCATAACTTTGAGGATTATCCTCATTGTTGCACGTGAAGAGTTACGTCCCGAAGCACCGCTGGGTGCCAACTGCTTCTGCTGATGCAACTGGCGACGACGTTAAAACGTCTGGCGAGCAAAGCTGGTGACTACTCTATAGTTCGATGTGCCATGCTTTACGGCTTAGAACCGGGTCTTCAACGACGTTTTGAGCGTCATGGAGCATATGAGATGTTCCAGAGTTGAAGTTAATATTTCAAGCAAATGCCCGGATTGAGAGATATGAAGTCTCCAATAAGTTCTATAGCTGCAAGATGGAGGAGAATAGTTACATCGGTGAACATATACTCGTAATGTGCAGGTATAACAATCACTTGATTCAACCGGGAGTTAATCTTCACGATGATAGTGTCATTGATGAATTCTTCAACCATCGCCACCAAGCTACAAGAGCTTCGTGATGAACTATAATATGCAAGGGATGAACAAGACTATTCCCGAGCTCTTCGCAATGCTAAAAGCATGGAGGTAGAAATCAAGAAGGAGCATCAAGTGTTGATGGTCAACAAGACCACTAGTTTCAAGAAGAAGGGCAAAGGGAAGAAGAAGGGAACTTCAAAAGAACGGCAAACAAGTTGCTGCTCAAGAGAAGAAACCCAAGTCCGGACCTAAGCACAAATCGAGTGCTTCTCTTGCAAGCGGTGGACATTTGAAGCGGAACTGCCCCAAGTATTTGGCGGATAAGAAGGATGGCAAAGTAAACAAAGGTATATGTGATATACATGTTATTGATGTGTACCTAACTAGAGCTCGTAGTAGCACTGGGTATTTGATCTCGGTTACATTGCTAATATTTGCAACTCAAAGCAGGACTACGGAATAAGCGAGCAGCGCCAAGGACGAGGTGACGATCGCGCGTGGGAAGCGGTTCCAAAGTCGATGTGATCGCCGTCGGCACGCTACCTCTACATCTACCATCGGGATTAGTTTTAGACATGAATAATTGTTATTTGGTGCCTGCGTTGAGCATGAACATTATATCTGGATCTTGTTTGATGCGAGACGGTTATTCATTTAAATCAGAGAATAATGGTTGTTCTATTTATATGAGTAATATCTTTTTATGGTCATGCGCCCTTGAAGAGTGGTCTATTTTTATTAAATCTCGATAGTAGTGATACACATATTCATAATGTTAAAGCCAAAAGATGCAGAGTTGATAATGATAGTGCAACTTATTTGTGGCACTGCCGTTTAGGTCATATCGGTATAAAACGCATGAAGAAACTCCATACTGATGGACTTCTGGAATCACTTGATTATGAATCACTGGGTACTTGCGAACCGTGCCTCATGGGCAAGATGAGTAAAACACCGTTCTTCGGATCTATGGAGAGAGCAACAGATTTGTTGGAAATCATACATACAGATGTATGTGGCCCGATGAATGTTGAGGCTCGTGGCGGATATCGTTATTTTCTCACTTCAGAGATGATTTGAGCAGATATGGATATATCTACTTAATGAAGCACAAATCTGAAACATTTGAAAAGTTCAAAGAATTTCAGAGTGAAGTAGAAAATCATCGTAACAAGAAAATAAAGTTTCTACGATCTCATCGTGGAGGAGAATATTTGAGTTACGAGTTTGGCTTACATTTGAAACAATGCGGAATAGTTTCGCAACTCACGCCACCTGAAACACCACAACACAATGGTGTGTCCGAACGTCGTAATCGTACTTTACTTGATATGGTACGATCTATGATGTCTCTTACCGATTTACCGCTATCATTTTGGGGTTATGCTTTAGAGACGGCCGCATTCACGTTAAATAGGGCACCATCAAAATCCGTTGAGACGACGCCTTATGAACTATGGTTTGGCAAGAAACCAAAGTTGTCGTTTCTTAAAGTTTGGGGCTGCGATGCTTATGTGAAGAAACTTCAACCAGATAAGCTCGAACCCAAATCGGAGAAATGTGTCTTCATAGGATACCCAAAAGAGACTGTTGGGTACACCTTCTATCACAGATCCGAAGGCAAGACATTCGTTGCTAAGAATGGATCCTTTCTAGAGAAGGAGTTTCTCTCGAAAGAAGTGAGTGGGAGGAAAGTAGAACTTGATGAGATAACTGTATCTACTCTTTTATTGGAAGGTAGTTCATCACGAGAACCGATTCCCGTGACAACTACACCAATTAGTGAGGAAGCTAATGATATTGATCATGAAACTTCAGATCAAGTATCTGCTGAACCTCGTAGGTCTACGAGTAAGATCCGCACTGAGTGGTACGGTAATCCTATTCGGAAGTCATGTTACTAGACCATGATGAACCTACGAACTATGAGGAAGCGATGATGAGCCCAGATTCGCAAAATGGCTGGAAGCCATGAAATCGAGATAGGATCCATGTATGAAAACAAAGTATGGACTTTGGTTGACTTGCCCAATGATCGGCAAGCCATTGAGAATAAATGGATCTTTAAGAAGAAGACCGCGTTGATGGTAATGTTATCGTCTATAAAGCTCGACTTGTTGCAAAAGGTTTTCGACAAGTTCAAGGGGTTGACTACGATGAGACTTTCTCACCCGTAGCGATGCTTAAGTCTGTCCGAATCATGTTGGCTATTGCTGCATTTCATGATTATGAAATTTGGCAAATGGATGTCAAGACTGCATTCTTGAATGGATTTCTAGAAGAAGAGTTGTATATGATGCAGCCGGAAGGTTTTGTTGATCCAAAAAGTGCTGACAAAGTATGCAAGCTCCAGCGTTCCATTTATGGACTGGTGCAAGCATCTCGAAGTTGGAATAAACGTTTTGATAGTGTGATCAAAGCATATGGTTTTATCTGCACTTTTGGAGAAGCCTCAGTATTTACAAGAAAGTGAGTGGGAGCTCAGTAGCATTTCTAGTTTTATATGTTGATGACATATTATTAATTGGAAATGATATAGAATTTCGGATAGCATAAAGGATACTTGAATAAAAGTTTTTCAATGAAAGACCTCGGTGAAGCTGCTTACATATTGGGCATCAAGATCTATAGAGATAGATCAAGGCGCTTAATAGGACTTTCACAAAGCACATACCTTGACAAGATTTTGAAAAAGTTCAATATGGATCGAGCAAAGAAAGGATTCTTGCTGTGCTTTGCAAGGTGTGAAGTTGAGTCAAACTCAATGCCCGACCACAAAGCAGAAGATAGAGAGAAATGAAAAATGTTCCTATGCTTCAGCCATAGGCTCTATCATGTATGCAATGTTGTGTTCCGACCGACGTATGCTTAGCAATAAGCTTGGCAGGAAGGTACCAAAGTAATCCAAGAGTGGATCATCGGACAGCGGTCAAGAACATCTGAAATACGAAAAGGACTAAGGATATGTTTCTCGTATATGGAGGTGACAAAGAGCTAGTCGTAAATGGTTACGTCGATGCAAGCTTTGACCCTGATCCGTACGATTCTAAATCGCAATTCGGATACGTGTTTTTATTAAATGGTGGAGCTGTAAGTTGGTGCAGTTCTAAACAAAACGTCGTGGCGGGATCTACATGTGAAGCGGAGTACATGGCTGCTTCTGAAGCAGCAAATGAAGGAGTCTGGATGAAGGAGTTCATTTCCGATCTAGGTGTCATACCTAGTGCATCGGGACCAATGAAGATCTTCTGTGACAATACTGGTGCAATTGCTTTAGCAAAGGAATCCAGATTTCACAAGAGGACCAAGCACATCAAGAGACGCTTCAATTCCATTCGGGACCAAGTCCAAGTGGGAGACATAGAGATTTGCAAGATACATACGGATCTGAATGTTGCGCACCCGTTGACTAAGCCTCTCTCACGAGCAAAACATGATCGACACCAAGACTCCATGGGTGTTAGAATCATTACTATGTAATCTAGATTATTGACTCTAGTGCAAGTGGGAGATCAAGGAAATATGCCCTAGAGGCAATAATAAAGTTATTATTTATTTCATCATATCATGATAAATGTTTATTATTCATGCTAGAATTGTATTATCCTAAGCATGATACATGTGTGAATACATAGACAAAACTATAGTCACTAGTATGCCTCTACTTGACTAGCTCATTAATCAAAGATGATTATGTTTCGTGACCATAGACATGTGTTGTCATTTGATTAGTGGGATCACATCATTAGGAGAATGATGTGATTGACATGACCCATTCATTAGCCTAGCACTTGATCGTTTAGTATCTTGCTATTGCTTTCTTCATGACTTATACAAAGTTCGTACAACTATGAGATTGTGCAACTCCGTTTACGGAAGAACACTTTGTGTGCTACCAAACCTCACAACGAATCGGGTGATTATAAAGGTGCTCTCTGGTGTTTCCAAGGTACATGTTGAGTTGGCATAATTCGAGATTAGGATTTGTCACTCCGATTGTCGGAGAGGTGTCTCTGGGCCCTCTCGGTAATACTCATCACCTAAGCCTTGCAAGCATATAACTAATGAGTTAGTTATGAGATGATGTGTTACGGAACGAGTAAAGAGACTTGCCGGTAACGAGATTGAACTAGGTATTGGATACCGACGATCAAATCTCGGGCAAGTAACATATCGATGACAAAGGGAACAACGTATGTTGTTGTGTGGTTTGACCGATAAAGATCTTCGTAGAATATGTAGGAACCAATATGGGCATCGAGGTCCCGCTATTGGTTATTAACCGGAGACGTGTCTCGGTCATGTCTACATTATTCTCGAACCGTAGGGTCCGCACGCTTAAGGCTTCGATGACAGTTATATTATGAGTTTATGTATTTTGATGTACCGAAGGTTGTTCGGATTTCCGGATGTGATCACGGACATGACAAGGAGTCTCGAAATGGTCGAGACATAAAGATTGATATATTGGAAGGATATATTTGGACACCGGAAAGGTTCCGGGAGAGTTTGGGAATATACCGGAGCTCCGGGAGGTTACCGGAACCCCCCGGTAAGTATATGGGCCTTATTGGGCCTTAGTGGAAGGGAGGGAGAAGGAGCAAGGGAGGCGCGCCCCAAGCCCAATCCGAATTGGGAGGGGGGCCGGCCCCCCCTTCTCTCCTCCCCCCTCTTCCTTCCTTCTCCTACTCCGAATAGGAAAGGGGGGGGGCAAACCTACTTGGAGTAGGTTTGCCCCCCTAGGGCGCGCCACCCCTTGGGCCGGCCTCCTCCTCCCTCCCTCCTTTATATACGGGGGTAGGGGGGCACCCTAGACACACAAGTTGATCATTGAGATCGTTCCTTAGCCGTGTGCGGTGCCCCCCTCCACGATATTACACCTCGGTCATATTGTAGCGGTGCTTAGGCGAAGCCCTGCGACAGGAGAACATCAAGATCGTCACCACGCCGTCGTGCTGACAGAACTCCTCCCGCACCTTTGCTGGATCGGAGATCGGGGTGCATCATCGAGCTGTACGCGTGTCAAGAACTCGGAGGTGCCGGAGTAACGGTGCTTGGATCGGTCGGACCGGGAGGACGTACGACTACTTCCTCTATGTTGCGTCAACGCTTCCACTTCGGTCTACAAGGGTACGTAGACAACACTCATCCCTCTCGTTGCTATGCATCACCATGATCTTGCGTGTGCGTAGGAATTTTTTTGAAATTACTACGTTCCCCAACACGGGAGACACGTAGACATGACCGAGACAACTCTCCGGCCAATAACCAACAACGGGATCTGGATACCCATGTTGGCTCCCACATGTTCCACGATGATCTCATCAGATGAACCACGATGTCGAGGATTCAATCAATCCCGTATTCAATTCCCTTTGTCTAGCGGTATAGTACTTGCCCGAGATTTGATCGTCGGTATCCCGATACCTTGTTCAATCTCGTTACCGGCAAGTCTCTTTGCTCGTTCCGTAACACATCATCCCGTGATCAACCCCTTGGTCACATTGTGCACATTATGATGATGTCCTACCGAGTGGGCCCGGAGATACCTCTCCGTCACACGGAGTGACAAATCCTAGTCTCGATTAGTGCCAACCCAATGACACTTTCGGAGATACCGTAGTGTACCTTTATAGCCACCCAGTTACGTTGTGACGTTTGGTACACCCAAAGCATTCCTATGGTATCCGGGAGTTGCACAATCTCATGGTCTACGGAAATGATACTTGACATTAGAAAAGCTTTAACATACGAACTACACGATCTTTGTGCTAGGCTTAGGATTGGGTCTTGTCCATCACATCATTCTCCTAATGATGTGATCCCATTATCAACGACATCCAATGTCCATGGTCAGGAAATAGTAACCATCTATTGATCAACGAGCTAGTCAACTAGAGGCTTACTAGGGACATGGTGTTGTCTATGTATCCACACATGTATCTGAGTTTCCTATCAATACAATTATAGCATGGATAATAAACGATTATCATGAACAAGGAAATATAAAAATAACCAATTTATTATTGCCTCTAGGCATATTTCCAACAGTCTCCCACTTGCACTGGAGTCAATAATCCAGTTCACATCGCCATGTGATTAACACTCACAGGTCACATCGCCATGTGACCAACATCCAAAGAGTTCACTAGTGTCACTAAACTAGTTCACATCATCATGTGATTAAGACTCAATGAGTTCTGGGGTTTGATCATGTTTTGCTTGTGAGAGAGGTTTTAGTCAACGGGTCTGCAACATTCAGATCCGTATGTACTTCGCAAATCTCTAGGTCATATTGTAAATGCTGCTTCCACACTCCACTTGGAGCTATTCCAAATGGTTGCTCCACCATACGTATCCGGTTTGCTACGCAGAGTCATTCGGATAGGTGTTAAAGCTTGCATCGACGTAACTCTTTACGCCGAACTCTTTATCACCTCCATAATCGAGAAACATGTCCTTATTACTCCAAGGACAATTTTGACCGCTATCTGGTGATCCACTCCTTGATCACCTTTGTACCCTCTTGCCAGACATGTGGCAAGGCACACATCAGGTGCGGTACAAAGCATGACATACTGTATAGAGCCTATGGCTAAGGCATAGGGGACGACATCCGTCCTTTCTCTCTCTTCTGCCGTGGTCGAGCTTTAAGTCTTAACTTCATACCTTACAACTCAGGCAAGAACTCCTTCTTTGACTGATCCATCTTGAACACCTTCAAGATCATGTCAAGGTATGTGCTCATTTGAAAGTACCATTAAGCGTTTTGATCTATCCTCATAGATCTTGATGCTCAATGTTCAAGCAGCTTAATCCAGGTTTTCTATTGAAAACACTTTTCAAATAACCCTATATGCTTTATAGAAATTCTACATCATTTCTGATCAACAATATGTTTACAACATATACTTATCAGAAATTCTATAGTGCTCCCACTCACTTCTTTGGAAATACAAGTTTCTCATAAACTTTGTACAAACCCAAAATCTTTGATCATCTCATCAAAGTGTACATTCTAACTCCGAGATGCTTGCTCTAGTCCATGGAAGGATCGCTGGAGCTAGCATACCTTTTAGCATCCTTAGGATCGACAAAACCTTTCTGATTGTATCACATACAACCTTTCCTTATGAAAACTGGTAAGGAAACTCGTTTTGACATCCATCTGCCAGATTTCATAAATGCAGCTAATGCTAATATGATTCCGACGGACTTAAGCATCGCTACGGATGAGAAAATCTCATCGTAGTCAACTCCTTGAACTTGTGAAAAACTCTTTGCCACAAGTCGAGCTTCATAGACGGTGACATTTCCGTCCACGTTTGTCTTCTTCTTAAAGATCCATTTATCTCAATGGCTTGCTGATCATCGGGCAAATCCACCAAAGTCCATGCTTTGTTCTGATACATGGATCCTATCTCGGATTTCATGGCTTCTAACCATTTGTCGGAATATGGGCCCACCATCGCTTCTCCATAGCTCGTAGGTTCATTGTTGCCTAGCAACATGACCTTCAAGACAGATTACTTGTACCACTCAAGTAGTAAATACGCATCCTTGTCACCCTACGAGGTACGGTAGTGACTTGATCCAAACTTCATGATCACTATCATAAGCTTCTACTTCAATTGGTGTGGGCGCCACAGGAACAACTTCCTGTGCCCTGCTACACACTAGTTGAAGTGACGGTTCAATAACCTCATCAAGTCTCCACCATGCTCCCACTCAACTTTCCGAGACAAACTTTTCCTCGAGAAAGGACCCGATTCAAGAAACAATCCCTATTGCTTTCGGATCTGAATTAGGAGGTATACCCAACTGTTTTGGGTGACCTATGAAGATGCATTTTATCCGCTTTGGGTTCGAGCTTATCAACCTGAAACTTCTTCACATAAGCGTCACAGCCCCAAACTTTTAATAAACAACAACTTAGGTTTCTCCAAACCATAGTTCAAACGGTGTCGTCTCAACGGAATTACGTGGTGCCCTATTAAAGTGAGTGCGGTTGTCTCTAATGCCTAACCCATGAACGATAGTGGTAATTCAATAAGAGACATCATGGTATGCACCATATCCAATAGGGTGCAACTATGATGTTCGGACACACCATCACACTATGGTGTTCCAGGCGGTATTAATTGTGAAACAATTTCCACAATGTCTTAATTGCATGCCAGAGCTCGTAACTCAGATACTCATCTCTATGATCATATCATAGACATTTTATCCTCTTGTCACGATGATCTTCAACTTCACTCTGAAATTACTTGAACCATTCAATAATTCAGACTTGTGTTTCATCAAGTAAATATACTCAAGATCTACTCAAATCATCCGTGTAGTAAGAACATAACGATATCCATTTGCATGCCTCGGCACTCATTGAACTGCACACATCAAAATGTATTACTTCCAACAAGTTGCTTTCTTGTTCCATTTCATCAAACCGAGGCTTTCACTCATCTTGCCCATATGGTATGATTTGCATGTCTCAAGTGATTCGTAATCAAGCGAGTCCAAACCGTCCATCTGCATGGAGTTTCTTCATGTGTATATACCAATAGACATGGTTCACATGTCTCAATCTTTTCAAAACGAGTGAGTCCAAAGATCCATCAACATGGAGCTTCTTCATGCGTTTATACCAATATGACTTACATGGCGATTGCCACAAGTAGGTGGTACTATCATTACTATCTTATATCTTTTGGCATGAACATGTGTATCACTACGATCGAGATTCAATAAACCATTCATTTTGAGTGCAAGACCATTGAAGGTATTATTCAAATAAACAGAGTAACCATTATTCTCCTTAAATGAATAATTGTATTGCGATGGACATAATCCAATCGTGTCTATGCTCAACGCAAACACCAAATAACAATTATTTAGGTTTAACACCAATCTCGATGGTAGAGGGAGCGTGCGATGCTTGATCACATCAAGATTGGAAAACACTTCCAACACATATTGTCAGCTCACCTTTAGCTAGTCTCCTTTATTCCGTAGCCGTTTATTTCGAGTTACTAACACTTAGCAACCGAACCGGTATCTAATACCCTGGTGCTACTAGGAGTACTAGTAAAGTACACATTAACATAATGTATATCCAATATACTTCTATCGACCTTGCCAACCTTCTCATCTACCAAGTATCTAGGGTAATTCGCTCCAAAGGCTGTTCCCTTATTACGTAAGCACTTAGTCTCGGGTTTGGGTTCAACCTTGGGTTTCTTCACTAGAGCAGCAGCTGATTTGCCGTTTCATGAAGTATCCCTTCTTGCCCTTGCCCTTCTTGAAACTAGTGGTTTCACCAACCATCAACAATTGATGCTCCTTCTTGATTTCTACTTTCGGCGGTGTCAAACATCGCGAATATCTCAAGGATCATCATATCTATCCCGGATATGTTATAGTTCATCACGAAGCTCTAGCAGCTTGGTGGCAATGACTTTGGAGAAACATCACTATCACATCTGGAAGATCAACTCCCACTCGATTCAAGTGATTGTTGTACTCAGACAATCTGAGCACAAGCTCAACGATTGAGTTTTTCTCCCTTAGTTTGCAGGCTAAGAAAATCTTCGGAGGTCTTATACCTGTTGACGTGGGCACGAGCCTGAAATCCCAATTTCAGCCCTCGAAACATCTCATATGTTCTGCGACGTTTCGAAATCGTCATTGGTGCCTCAAATCTAAACCGTTTAACTGAACTATCACGTAGTTATCAAAATGTGTGTGTCAAATGTTCGCAACATCCACAGATGACGTTCGAGGTCCAGCACACTGAGCGATGCATTAAGGACATAAGCCTTCTTCGAAGCAACGAGGACAATCCTCAGTTTACGGACCTAGTCCTCATAATCGCTACTATCAACTTTCAACTGAATTTTCTCTAGGAACATATCTAAACAGTAGAACTAAAGCGCGAGCCTACGACATAATTTGCAAAGACCTTTTGACGATGTTCAGGATAATTAAGTTCATCTTATGAACTCCCACTCAGATAGACATCCCTCTAGTCATCTGAGTGATTACATGATCCGAGTCAACTAGGCCGTGTCCGATCATCACGTGAGACGGACTAGTCATCATCGGTGAACATCTTCATGTTGATCGTATCTACCATACGACTCATGCTCGACCTTTCGGTCTATTGTGTTCTGAGGCCATGTCTGTACATGTTAGGCTCGTCAAGTTAACCTAAGTGTTTCGCGTGTGTAAATCTGGCTTACACCCGTTGTATGTGAATGTTAGAATCTATCACACCTGATCATCACGTGGTGCTTTGAAACAACGAACTTTCGCAACGGTGCATAGTTAGGGGGAACACTTTCTTGAAATTTTAATGAGGGATCATCTTATTTACTACCGTCGTTCTAAGCAAATAAGATGCATAAACATGATAAACATCACATGCAATCAAAAGTGACATGATATGGCCAATATCATTTTGCTCCTTTTGATCTCCATCTTCGGGGCTCCATGATCATCATCGTCACCGGCATGACACCATGATCTCCATCATCATGATCTCCATCATCGTGTCTCCATGAAGTTGTCTCGCCAACTATTACTTCTACTACTATGGCTAATGGTTTAGCAATAAAGTAAAGTAATTACATGGCGTTGTTCATTGACATGCAGGTCATACAATAAATTAAGACAACTCCTATGGCTCCTGCCGGTTGTCATACTCATCAACATGCAAGTCGTGATTCCTATTACAAGAACATGATCAATCTCATACATCACATATCATTCATCACATTCTTTTTGGCCAGATCACATCACATAGCATACCCTGCAAAAACAAGTTAGACGTCCTCTAATTGTTGTTTGCATGTTTTACGTGGCTGCTATGGGTTTCTAGCGAGAACGTTTCTTACCTACGCAAAAACCACAACGTGATATGTCAATTGCTATTTACCCTTCATAAGGACCCTTTTCATCGAATCCGATCCGACTAAAGTGGGAGAGATTGGCACCCGCTAGCTACCTTATGCAACAAGTGCATGTCAGTTGGTGGAACCTGTCTCACATAAGTGTACGTGTAAGGTCGGTCCGGGCCGCTTCATCCCACTATACCGTCAAAACAAGATTGGACTAGTAACGGTAAGCATATTGAACAAAATCAGTGCCCACAACAACTTGTGTTCTACTCGTGCATAGAAACTACGCATAGACCTAGCTCATGATGCCACTGATTGGGAACGTAGCAGAAATTCAAAATTTTCTACGCAACACCAAGATCAATCTATGGAGTAATCTAGCAACGAGGGCAAGGAGAGTGCATCTACATACCCTTATAGATTGCTAAGCGGAAGCGTTCAAGTGAACGGGGTTGATGGAGTCGTACTCGTCGTGATCCAAATCACCGATGATCCTAGTGCCGAACGGACGGCACCTCCGCGTTCAACACACATGCAGCCCGGTGATGTCTCCCATGCCTTGATCCAGCAAGGAGAGAGGGAGAGGTTGAGGAAGACTCCGTCCAGCAGCAGCACGACGACGTGGTGGTGGTGGAGGAGCGTGGCAATCCTGCAGGGCTTCGTCAAGCACCGCAAGAGACGAGGAGGGAGAGAGGTAGGGCTGCACCAAGAGGAAGAGAAACTCATGTGTTGGGCAGCCCCTAGACCTCAACTATATATAGGGGAAGGGGAGGGGGCTGCGCCCCCTCTAGGGTTCCCACCCCAAGGGGTGCGGCAGCCCCAGATCCCATCTAGGGTGGCGGCCAAAGGGGGAGAGGGGGAGGCGCACCTGGGGTGGGCCTTAGGGCCCATCTGCCCTAGGGTTTGCCCCCATCCACAATTCCCTGCGCCTTGGGCCTTGGTGGGGGGCGCACCAGCCCACTTGGAGCTGGTCCCCTTCCACACTTGGCCCACGCAGCATTCTGGGGCTTGTGGCCCCACCTGGTGGACCCCCGGGACCCTCCCGGTGGTCCCGGTACATTACCGATATCACCCGAAACTTTCCCGGTGACCAAAGTAGGACTTCCCATATATAAATATTTACCTCCGGACCATTCCGGAACTCCTCGTGACATCCAGGATCTCATCCGGACTCAACAACATTCGCAACCACATACATCTATTCCTATAACCCTAGCGCCATCGAACCTTATGTGTAGACCCTACGGTTCGGAGACACGAGACATGACCGAGACAACTCTTCGCCAATAACCAACAGCGGGATCTGGATACCCATGTTGGCTTCCACATGTTCCACGATGATCTCATCGGATGAACCACGATGTCGAGGATTCAATCAATCCGTATTCAATTCCCTTTGTCTAGCGGTATAGTACTTGCCCGAGATTCGATCGTCGGTATCCCGATACCTTGTTCAATCTCATTACGGCAAGTCTCTTTACTCGCTCCGTAACACATCATCCCGTGATTAACCCCTTGGTCACATTGTGCACATTATGATGATGTCCTACCGAGTGGGCCCAGAGATACCTCTCCGTCACACGGAGTGACAAATCCCATCCTCGATTCGTACAACCCAATGACACTTTCGGAGATACCGTAGTGTACCTTTATAGCCACCCAAGATTCGCCAGTGACGCTTGGTACACCCAAAGCATTCCTACGGTATCCGGAGTTGCACAATCTCATGGTCTAAGGAAATGATACTTGACATTAGAAAAGCTTTAGCATACGAACTACACGATCTTTGTGCTAGGCTTAGGATTGGGTCTTGTCCATCACATCATTCTCCTAATGATGTGATCCCGTTATCAACGACATCCAATGTCCATGGTCAGGAAACAGTAACCATCTATTGATCAACAAGCTAGTCAACTAGAGGCTTACTAGGGACATGGTGTTGTCTATGTATCCACACATGTATCTGAGTTTCCTATTAATACAATTATAGCATGGATAATAAACAATTATCATGAACAAGGAAATATAATAATAACCAATTTATTATTGCCTCTATGGCATATTTCCAACAATAGAGCCTATGGTTGAAGCATAGGGAACATCTTTCATTTTCTCTCTATCTTCTGCTGTGGTCGGGCATTGAGTCTGACTCAACTTCACACATTGTAATACAGGCAAGAACCCTTTCTTTGCTTGATCCATTTTGAACTTTTTCAAAACTTTATCAAGGTATGTGCTTTGTGAAAGTCCAATTAAGCGTCTTGATCTATCTCTATAGATCTTGATGCCCAATATGTAAGCAGCTTCATCGAGGTCTTTCATTGAAAAACTTTTATTCAAGTATGCTTTTATGCTATCCAGAAATTCTATATCATTTCCAATTAATAATATGTCGTCTAAATATAATATCAGAAATGCTATAGAGCTCCCACTCACTTTCTTGTAAATACAGGCTTCTCCAAAAGTCAGTATAAAACCATATGCTTTGATCACACTATCAAAGCGTTTATTCCAACTCCGAGAGGCTTGCACCAGTCCATAAATGGATCGCTAGAGCTTGCACACTTTGTTAGCACCTTTTGGATCGACAAAACCTTCTGGTTGCATCATATACAACTCTTCTTCTAGAAATCCATTCAGGAATGCAGTTTTGACATCCATTTGCCATATTTCATAATCATAAAATGCAGCAATTGCTAACATGATTCGGACAGACTTAAGCATCGCTACGGGTGAGAAAGTCTCATCGTAGTCAACTCCTTGAACTTGTCAAAAACCTTTCGCAACAAGTCTAGCTTTGTAGACATTTACATTACCATCAACGTTAGTCATCGGGCAAGTCAACCAAAGTCCATACTTTGTTCTCATACATGGATCCCATCTCAGATTTCATGGCCTCAAGCCATTTTGCGGAATCTGGGCTCATCATCGCTTCCTCATAGTTCGTAGGTTTGCCATGGTCAAATAACATGACTTGCAGAATAGGATTACCGTACCACTCTCGAGCGGATCTTACTCTGGTTGACCTACGAGGTTCTGTAGTAACTTGATCTGAAGTTTCATGATCAATATCATTAGCTTCCTCACTGATTGGTGTAGTCGTCACAGGAACCGGTTTCTGTGATGAACTATTTTCCAATAAGGGAGCAGGTATAGTTACCTCATCAAGTTCTACTTTCCTCCCACTCACTTCTTTCGAGAGAAACTCCTTCTCTAGAAAGGATTCGAATTTAGCAACAAAAGTCTTGCCTTCAGATCTGTGATAGAAGGTGTACCCAATAGTCTCTTTTGGGTATCCTATAAAGACACATTTCTCCGATTTGGGTTCGAGCTTATCTGGTTGAAGTTTCTTCACATAAGCATCGCAGCCCCAAAATTTAAGAAACGACAACTTTGGTTTCTTGCCAAATCACAGTTCATAAGGCGTCGTCTCGACAGATTTTGATGGTGCCCTATTTAACGTGAATGCGGCCGTCTCTAAAGCATAACCCCAAAATGATAGCGGTAAATCAGTAAGAGACATCATAGATCGTACCATATCTAGTAAAGTGCAATTGCAACGTTTGGACACACCATTACGTTGTGGTGTTCCGGGTGGCGTGAGTTGCGAAACTATTCCGCATTGTTTCATATGTAAACCAAACTCGTAACTCAAATATTCTCCTCCATGATCAGATCATAGAAACTTTATTTTCTTGTTACGATGATTTTCCACTTCACTCTGAAATTCTTTGAACTTTTAAAATGTTTCAGACTTGTGTTTCATTAAGTAGATATACCCATATCTGCTCAAATCATCTGTGAAGGTGAGAAAATAACGATACCCGCCGTGAGCCCCAATATTCATTGGACCACACACATCAGTATGTATGATTTCCAACAAATCAGTTGCTCGCTCCATAGTTCCGAAGAACGGTGTTTTAGTCATCTTGCCCATGAGGCACGGTTCGCAAGTACCAAGTGATTCATAATCAAGTGATTCCAGAAGTCCATTAGTATGGAGTTTCTTCATGCGCTTTACACCAATATGATCCAAACGGCAGTGCCACAAATAAGTTGCACTATCATTATCAACTCTGCATCTTTTGGCTTCAACATTATGAATATGTGTATCACTACTATCGAGATTTAATAAAAATAGACCACTCTTCAAGGGTGCATGACCATAAAAGATATTACTCATAGAAATAGAACAACCATTATTCTCTGATTTAAATGAATAACCGTCTTGCATCAAACAAGATCCAGATATAATGTTCATGCTCAACGCGGCACCAAATAACAATTATTCAGGTCTAAAACTAATCCCAAGGTAGATGTAGAGGTAGCATGCCGACCGCGATCACATCGACTTTGGAACCATTTCCCACGCCAAGCATCGTCACCTCGCCCTTAGCCAATCTTCGCTAATCCGTAGTCCTGTTTGAGTTGCAAATATTAGCAACATAACCAGATCAAATACCGGTGCTCTCGAGCATTAGTAAGGTACACATCAATAACATGTATATCACATATACCTTTGTTCACCTTGCCATCCTTCTTATCCGCCAAATACTTGGGGCAGTTCCGCTTCCAAACGACTACCTGCGGTAGAGAAGCACTCAGCCAGGCTTAGGTCCAGATTTGGGTTTCTTCTCTTGAGCAGCAACTTGTTTGCTATTCTTCTTGAAGTTCCCCTTCTTCTTCACTTTACCCTTTTTCTTGAAACTGGTGGTCTTATTGACCATCAACACTTGATGCTCCTTCTTGATTTCTACCTCCGCAGTCTTTAGCATTGCGAAGAGCTCGGGAATAGTCTTGTCCATCCCTTGCATATTATAGTTCATCATGAAGCTCTTGTAGCTTGGTGGTAGTGATTGAAGAATCCTGTCAATGACACTATCATCAGGAAGATTAACTCCCAGTTGAATCAAGTGATTATTATACCCAGACATTTTGAGTATATGTTCACTAACAGAACTATTCTCTTCCATCTTGCAGCTATAGAACTTATTGGAGACTTCATATCTCTCAATCCGGCCATTTGCTTGAAATATTAACTTCAACTCCTCGAACATCTCATATGCTCCATGACGTTCAAAACGTCGTTGAAGTCCCGGTTCTAAGCCGTAAAGCATGGCACACTGAACTATCGAGTAGTCATCGGCTTTGCTCGCCAGACGTTTTAACGCCGCCGGTTGCATCCGCAGGCAGTTCGGCACCAGCGGTGCTTCCAGGATGTAATTCTTACAGGCAAAGAATGAGGATAATCCTCGGGTTATGGACCCATCCGTAATTGCTACCATCATCTTTCAACTTAGCTTTCTCAAGGAACGCATTAAAATTCAACGGAACAACAGCACGAGCCATCTATCTACAACAAACATAGACAAGCAAAATACTATCAGGTACTAAGTTCATGATAATTTTAAGTTCGTGATAAGTTTAAGTTCAATTAATCATATTACTAAAGAACTCCGACTTAGACAGACATCCCTCTAGTCATATAAGTGATCACGTGATCCAAATCAACTAAACCATCTCTGATCATCACGCGAGATGGAGTAGTTTTCAATGGTGAACATCACTATGTTGATCATATCTACTATATGATTCACGTTCGACCTTTCGGTCTCAATGTTCCGAGGCCATATATGTATACGCTAGGCTCGTCAAGTTTAACATGAGTATTCCGCGTGTGCAACTGTTTTGCACCCATTGTATTTGAACTTAGAGCCTATCACACCCGATCATCACGTGGTGTCTCAGCACGAAGAACTTTCGCAACGGTGCATACTCATGGCGAACACTTCTTGAAATTTTAGTGAGAGATCATCTTATAATGCTACCGTTAATCAAATCAAAATAAGATGCATAAAGGATAAACATCACATGCAATCAATATAAGTGATATGATATGGTCATCATCATCTTGTGCTTGTGATCTCCATCTCCGAATCACTGTCGTGATCACCATCGTCACCGGTGCGACACCTTGATCTCCATTGTAGCATCGTTGTTGTTTCGCCACCTATTGCTTCTACGACTATTGCTACCGCTTAGTGATAAAGTAAAGCAATTACAGGGCGTTTGCATTGCATTCAATAAAGCGACAACCATATGGATCCTGCCAGTTGCCGATAACTCGGTTACAAAACATGATCATCTCATACAAAAAAATATAGCATCACGTCTTGACCATATCACATCACAACATGCCCTGCAAAAACAAGTTAGACGTCCTCTACTTTGTTGTTGCAATTTTTACGTGGCTGCTATGGGCTGAGCAAGAACCGTTCTTACCTACGCATCAAAACCACAACGATAGTTCGTCAAGTTAGTGTTGTTTTAACCTTCTCAAGGACCGGGCGTAGCCACACTCGGTTCAACTAAACTTGGAGAAACTGACACCCGCCAACCACCTGTGTGCAAAGCACGTCGGTAGAACCAGTCTTGCGTAAGCGTACGCGTAATGTCGGTTTGGGCCGCTTCATCCAACAATACCGCCGAACCAAAGTATGACATGCTGGTAAGCAGTATGACTTGTATCGCCCACAACTCACTTGTGTTCTACTCGCGCATATAACATCTACGCATAAAACCTGGCTCGGATGCTACTGTTGGGTAACCTAGTAATTTCAAAAAAATTCCTACGCACAAGCAAGATCATGGTGATGCATAGCAACGAGAGGGGAGAGTGTTGTCCACGTACCCTCGTAGACCGAAAGCGGAAGCGTTAGAACAACGCGGTTGATGTAGTTGTACGTCTTCACGACCCAACCGATCAAGCACCGAAAGCACGGCACCTCCGAGTTCTAGCACATGTTCAGCTCGATGACGTCCCTCGAACTCCAATCCAGCCGAGTGTCGAGGGAGAGTTCCGTCAGCACGACGGCGTGGTGACGATGTTGATGTTCTACCGTCGCAGGGCTTCACCTAAGCACCGCTACAATATTATCGAGGAGGACTATGGTGGAGGGGGGCACCGCACACGGCTAAGAGATCAATGATATGTTGTTGTGTCTCTAGAGGTGCCCCCTGCCCCCGTATATAAAGGAGCAAGGGGGGAGGGGGCGGCCGACCAGGGAGGAGGCGCGCCATGGGGAGTCCTACTCCCACCGGGAGTAGGACTCCCTCCTTTCCTTGTTGGACTTGGAGAAGGGGGAAAGAGGAGGGAGAGAGAGGAAGGAAAGGGGGGGAGCCGACCCCCTCTCCTTGTCCTATTCGGACTAGGGGGGAGGGGCGCGCGGCCCAGCCCTGGCCACCTCTCCTCTTCTCCACTAAGGCCCATTAAGCCCCCGGGGGGTTCCGGTAACCCCTCGGTACTCCGGTAAAATCCCGATTTCACCCGGAACACTTCCGATATCCAAATATAGGCTTCCAATATATCAATCTCCATGTCTCGACCATTTCGAGACTCCTCGTCATGTCCGTGATCACATACGGGACTCCGAACAACCTTCGGTACATCAAAACTCATAAACTCATAATATAACTGTCATCGAAACTTTAAGCGTGCGGACCCTACGGGTTCGAGAACTATGTAGACATGACCGAGACACGTTTCCGGTCAATAACCAATAGCGGAATCTGGATGCTCATATTGGCTCCTACATATTCTACGAAGATCTTTATCGGTCAAACCGCATAACAACATATGTTGTTCCCTTTGTCATCGGTATGTTACTTGCCCGAGATTCGATCGTCGGTATCTCAATACCTAGTTCAATCTCGTTACCAACATGTCTCTTTACTCGTTATGTAATGCATCATTCCGTAACTAATTCATTAGCTACATTGCTTGCAAGGCTTATAGTGATGTGCATTACCGAGAGGGCCCAGAGATACCTCTCCGACAATCGGAGTGACAAAACCTAGTCTCGAAATACGCCAACTCAACATGTACCTTTGGAGACACCTGTAGAGCTCCTTTATAATCACCCAGTTACGTTGTGACATTTGGTAGCACACAAAGTGTTCCTCCAGTAAATGGGAGTTGCATAATCTCATAGTTGTAGGAACATGTATAAGTCATGAAGAAAGCAATAGCAACATACTAAATGGTCAATTGCTAAGCTAACGGAATGGGTCAAGTCAATCACATCATTCTCCTAATGATGTGATCTCGTTAATCAAATGACAACTCATGTCTATGGTTAGGAAACATAACCATCTTTGATTAATGAGCTAGTCAAGTAGAGGCATACTAGTGACATTATGTTTGTCTATGTATTCACACATGTATCATGTTTCTGGTTAATACAATTCTAGCATGAATAATAAACATTTTTCATGATATAAGGAAATAAATAATAACTTTATTATTGCCTCTAGGGCATATTTCCTTCAAGTGCAAGTGGGAGACTGTTGAAAATATGCCATAGAGGCAATAATATTTGTATTATTTATTTCCACGTTTATAGTTAACGGTTACATTCTATGCTATAACTATTATGGTTCTTGAATATGCGATTCAGCGGAAAACACATAAGCACGCGTAGAAGCGTAGGTGAAACCTGATTCCTAGTCTTGCTTTTAGGACTAGCTCAAGTGTCATAATGATGATTCCATTTTCCTAATCATGGGATATGCTAATAAGATTTGAGAGCACGATATTAGTAGAACTCTTTGCTACGTCTTGAGCTTGTGTTGGTTTTCCTCGAAGAGGAGAGGGTGATGCAGCAAAGTGTAGCGTAAGTATTTCCCTTAGTTTTGAGAACCAAGGTATCAATCCAGTAGGAGGCTCCTCAAAAGTCCCACACACCTACACAAACAAACTGAGAACTCGCAACCAACGCAATAAAGGGGTTGTCAATCCCTTCACGGCCACTTGTGAAATTGAGATCTAATAAAGATAGTATGATAATATAAATATATTATTGGTATTTTATAATATAGATGCAAAAAGTAAAGATGCAAATAAAAGTAGGTTGAAAGCAAATATGATAAGAGATAGACCCAGGGTCCATAGGTTTCACTAGAGGCTTCTCTCAAGATAGCATAAGTATTATGGTGGGTGAACAAATTATTGTCAAGCAATTGATAGAAAAGCGCATAGTTATGAGATTATCTAGGCATGATCATGTATATAGGCATCACGTCCATAACAAGTAGACCGACTCCTGCTTGCATCTACTACTATTACTCCACACATCAACTGACTCCTGCCTGCATCTAGAGTATTAAGTTCATAAGAACAAAGTAACGCATTAAGCAAGATGACATGATGTAGAGGGATAAACACATGCAATATGATATAAACCCCATCCTGTTATCCTCGATGGCAACAATACAATACGTGTCTTGCAACCCTTTCTGTCACTGGGTAAGAACACCGCAAGATTGAACCCAAAGCTAAGCACTTCTCCCATGGCAAGAAAGACCAATCTAGTAGGCCAAACCAAACTGATAATTCGAAGAGACTTGCAAAGATAACTCAATCATACATAAAAGAATTCAGAGAAGATTCAAATATTGTTCATAGATAAACTTGATCATAAACCCGCAATTCATCGGATCTCGACAAACACACCGCAAAAAGAGTTTACATCAAATAGATCTCCACAAGAGAGGGGGCGAACATTGTATTGAGATCCAAAAAGAGAGAAGAAGCCATCTAGCTAATAACTATGGACCCGTAGGTCTTTGTAAACTACTCACAACTCATCGAAGGGGCAAGGATGTTGATGTAGAGGCCCTCCATGGTTGATTCCTCCTCCGGCAGAGTGCCGACGAAGGCTCCAAGATGGGATCTTGCGGATACAGAAGGTTACGGCGGTGGAAATTGTGTTTCGTGGTGCTCCTGGATGTTTTCGAGGTACGTAGGTATATATAGGAGGAAGGAGTACGTCGGTGGCCGCCCGAGGGGCCCACGAGACAGGGGGGCGCGCCCTACAGGAGGGGCGCGCCCCCTATCTTGTGGGGCCCTCGGAAGCTTCTTGACTTGCACTCTAAGCTCTCCGGATCATGTTCGTTCCAAAAATCACGCTCCCGAAGGTTTCATTCTGTTTGGACTCCGTTTGATATTCCTTTTCTTCGAAATACTGAAATAGGCAAAAAGAACAACAATATGGGCTGGGCCTCCGGTTAGTAGGTTAGTCCCAAAAATGATATAAATGTGTAAAATAAAGCCCATAAACATCCAAAAGGTGTAATATAATAGCATGGAACAATCAAAAATTATAGATACGTTGGAGACGTATCAAGCATCCCCAAGCTTAATTCCTGCTCGTCCTCGAGTATGTAAATGATAAAAAGAGAATTTTTGATGTGGAATGCTACCTAGCATAATTCATAATGTAATTTTCTTTATTGTGGCATGAATGTTCAGATCCAAATGAATACAAAATAAAAGTTCATATTGACATAAGAAATAGTAATACTTCAAGCATACTAATCAAAGTAATCATGTCTTCTCAAAATAACATGGCTAAAGAAAGTTATCCCTACAAAATCATATAGTCTGGCTATGCTCTATCTTCATCACACAAAGTATTTAATCATGCACAACCCCGATGACAAGCCAAGCAATTGTTTCATACTTTAATAATCTCAAACTTTTTCAACTTTCACGCAATACATGAGCGTGAGCCATGGACATAGCACTATATGTGGAATAGAAGGGTGGTTGTGGAGAAGACAAAAATGAGAAGATAGTCTCACATCAACTAGGCGTATCAACGGGCTATGGAGATGCCCATTAATAGATATCAATGTGAGTGAGTAGGGATTGCCATGCAACAGATGCACTAGAGCTATAAATATATGAAAGCTCAACAAAGGAAACTAAGTGGGGTGCATCCAACTTGCTTGCTCACGAAGACCTAGGGCACTTTGAGGAAGCCCATCATTGGGATATACAAGCCAAGTTCTATAATGAAAAATTCCCACTAGTATATGAAAGTGACAACATATGAGACTCTCTAACATGAAGATCATGGTGCTATTTTGAAGCACAAGTGTGGAAAAAAAGATAGTAGCATTGTCCCTTCTCTCTTTTTCTCTCATTTTATTTTTTTCTTTCTTTCTTTCCCCTTTTTTCTCTTTTTTTCTTTGGCCTATATTTTTTTTCTTTTTGGGCCACCTTGCAAACTATAAAAAAGATTGGGCCACCTTGCTGCACTTTATTTACTCTCATTGCTTGTTACCCGAATTATCCTATCACAAAACTATCTGTTACCTACAATTTCAGTGCTTGCATAGAATACCTTACTGAAAACCGCTTGTCATTTCCTTCTGCTCCTCGTCGGGTTCGACACTCTTACTTATCGAAAGGAATACGATAGATCCCCTATACTTGTGGGTCATCAAGACTCTTTTCTGGCGCCGTTGCCAGGGAGTGAAGTGCCTCTGGTGAGTGGAACTTGGTAAGGAAACATTTATATAGTGTGCTGAAATTTACTGTCACTTGTTACTATGGAAACTAATCCTTTGAGGGGCTTGTTCGGGGCATCTTCACCCCGACCAGTAGAGCAAAGAGTTGCTCCTCAACCTACTGAACCTACTGAAAATGTTTACTTTGAAATTCCTCCGGGTATGATAGATAAACTGCTAGCTAATCCCTTTGCAGGAGATGGAACATTACATCCTGATTTACACCTTATCTATGTGGATGAAGTTTGTGGATTATTTAAGCTTGCAGGTATACCCGATGATGTTGTTAAGAGGAAGGTATTCCCTATATCTTTGAAGGGAGATGCATTGACATGGTATAGGCTATGTGATGATACGGAATCTTGGGACTATAAACGATTGAAGCTGGAATTTCACCAGAAGTTCTATCCTATGCATCTCGTTCATCGTGATCATAACTATATATATAATTTTTGGCCTCGCAAAGGAGAAAGCATCACTCAAGCTTGGGGGAGGCTTAAGTCAATGTTATATTCATGCCCCAATCATGAGCTCTCAAGAGAAATGATTATTCAAACAATTTATGCTCGGCTTTCTCTTAATGACCGCACCATGATTGATACTTCCTATGATGGCTCTTATATGGTTAAGACTATTGAATTCAAGTGGGACTTATTGGAAAGAATTAAATGCAACTCTGAAGATTGGGGTTCCGACGATGGTAAGGAGTCAGGTATGACACCTAAGTTTGATTGTGTTAAGTCTTTTATGGATACCGATGCTTTTCATGGATTTAGCACTAAATATGGACTTGACTCTGAGATAGTAGCTTCTTTCTGTGAATCATTTGCTACTCACGTTGATCTCCCTAAGGAGAAGTGGTTTAAATATAATCCTCCCATTGAAGTAAAAGTAGTTGCACCTGTTACAGTTGAAGAAAAGATTATCACTTATAATGATCCTATTGTTCCTACTACTTATGTTGAGAAACCACCTTTCCCTGTTAGGATAAAGGATCATGCTAAAGCTTCAACTGTGGTTTGTAAGAGTAATACTAGAACATATACACCTCATGAGCAAGTTAAAGTTGAACCTAGTATTGCTATGGTTAAAGATCTCTTGGTTGATAATATAGATGGGCATGTTATTTACATCTGTGAGGAAGCTGCTAATATTGCTAGACCCGATGCTAAAATACATAGACATGTTGTAGGCATGCATGTTATTTCTGTTAAAATAGGAGATCATTGTTATCATGGCTTATGTGATATGGGTGCTAGTGCTAGTCCAATACCTATTTCCTTATATAAAGAAATTATGCATGATATCGCACCCGCTGAGTTAGAAAATATTGATGTTACAATTAAGCTTGCCAATAGAGATACTATTTCACCATTTGGGATTGTTAGAGATGTCGAAGTCTTGTGTGGGAAAGTTAAATACCCTGCTGATTTTCTTGTTCTTGGTTCCCCACAAGATAGCTTTTGTCCCATTATATTTGGTAGACCCTTCTTGAATACTGTTAATGCTAAGATTGATTGTGACAAGGATGTTGTTACAATTGGCTTGGGGGATATGAAACATGAGTTTAATTTTGCTAAGTTTCATAGACAACCCCATGATAAAGAATTGCCTAGTAAGGATGAAATTATTGGTCTTGCTTCTATTGTCGTGCCGCCTACTGATCCGTTAGAACAATATTTGCTAGATCATGAAAATGATATGTTTATGAATGAAAGAAGGGAGATAGATGAATTATTCCTTAAACAGGGTCCTATTATGAAACACAACTTGCCTGTTGAAATCCTAGGGGATCCTCCTCCACCCAAGGGTGATCCCGTGTTTGAGCTTAAACCTTTACCTGATACTCTTAAATATGCTTATCTTGATGAAAAGAAGATATATCCTGTTATTATCAGTGCTAACCTTTCAGAGCAAGAAGAGGAAAGATTATTGAAAACTCTGAAGAAGCACCGTGCTGCTATTGGATATACTCTTGATGATCTTAAGGGCATTAGTCCCACTCTATGCCAACACAAAATAAAATTGGAAGAAGATGCCAAACCAGTTAGAGACCATCAACAACGTTTAAATCCTAAGATGAAAGAGGTGGTAAGAAAGGAGATACTAAAGCTCCTTGAGGAAGGTATAATTTATCCCGTTGCTGGTAGTCAGTGGGTAAATCCTGTCCATTGTGTCCCTAAGAAGGGAGGTATTACTGCTGTTCCTAATGATGAAGATGAATTGATCCCACAAAGAATTATTACAGGTTATAGGATGGTAATTGATTTCCGTAAATTAAATAAAGCTACTAAGAAAGATCATTACCCTTTACCTTTTATTGATCAAATGCTAGAAAGACTATCCAAACATACACATTTTTGCTTTCTAGATGGTTATTCTGGGTTCTCTCAAATACCTGTGTCAGCGGACGATCAAGCAAAGACCACTTTTACTTGCCCTTTCGGTACTTTTGCTTATAGACGTATGCCTTTTGGTTTATGTAATGCACGTGCTACCTTTCAAAGATGCATGATGGCTATATTCTCTGACTTTTGTGAAAAGATTTGTGAGGTATTCATGGATGATTTCTCCATTTATGGATCCTCTTTTGATGATTGCTTGAGCAACCTTGATCGAGTTTTGCAGAGATGTGAAGACACTAGTCTCGTCTTGAATTGGGAGAAGTGCCACTTTATGGTTAATGAAGGCATTGTCTTGGGGCATAAGATTTCTGAAAGAGGTATTGAAGTTGATAAAGCTAAAGTTGATGCTATTGAAAAGATGTCGTGTCCCAAGGACATTAAAGGTATACGAAGTTTCCTTGGTCATGCCGGTTTTTATAGGAGGTTCATTAAGGACTTTTCTAAAATCTCTAGGCCTCTGACTAATCTATTGCAAAAATATATTCCTTTTGTCTTCGATGATGATTGTGTATAAGCATTTGAAATACTTAAGAAAGCTTTGATTTCTGCACCTATCGTTCAGCCACCTGATTGGAATTTACCCTTTGAAATTATGCGTGATGCTAGCGATTATGTTGTAGGTGCTGTTCTAGGGCAAATAGTTGATAAGAAATTAAATGTTATTCAATATGCTAGTAAAACTCTAGATACTGCCCAGAGAAATTATGCTACCACTGAAAAAGAGTTTTTAGCAGTTGTATTTGCTTGTGATAAGTTCAGACCCTATATTGTTGATTCTAAAGTAACTATTCACACTGATCATGCTGTTATTAAATATCTTATGGAAAATAAAGATGCTAAGCCTAGACTTATTAGATGGGTTCTCTTGCTCCAAGAATTTGATTTGCATACTATTGATAGAAAGGGAGCTGAGAACCCCGTTGCAGACAACTTGTCTAGGTTAGAGAATGTTCTTGATGACCCACTACCTATTGATGATAGCTTTCCTGATGAACAATTAGCGATCATAAATGCTTCTCATACTGCTCCATGGTATGCTAACTATGCTAATTACATTGTTGCTAAATTTATACCACCTAGTTTCACATAGCAACAAAAGAAAAAAGTTCTTTTATGATTTAAGACATTACTTCTGGGATGACCCACACCTTGGTGTCATTAGACGTTGTGTACCTGAGCATGAATAGGAACATATCCTATGCAAGTGTCACTCCGAGGCATATGGAGGACACCACGCTGGAGATAAAACTGCATATAAGGTATTGCAATCCGGTTTTTGTTGGCCTACTCTCTTCAAAGATGCCCGTAAGTTTGTCTTGTCTTGTGATGAATGTCAGAGAATTGGTAATATTAGTAGACTTCAAGAAATGCCTATGAATTATTCTCTTGTTATTGAACCATTTGATGTTTGGGGCTTCGATTATATGGGACCTTTTCCTACCTCTAATGGTTATACACATATTTTAGTTGCTGTTGATTACGTTACTAAGTGGGTAGAAGCTATTCCAACTAGTAGTGCTAATCATAACACCTCTATTAAGATGCTTAAAGAAGTTATTTTTCCGAGGTTTGGAGTCCCTAGATACTTAATGACTGATGGTGGTTCATATTTTATTCATGGTGCTTTCCGTAAAATGCTTGCTAAGTATGATGTTAATCATAGAATTGCATCTCCATATCACCCACAGTCTAGTGGTCAAGTAGAGTTGAGTAATAGAGAGCTCAAATTAATTTTGCAAAAGACTGTTAATAGATCTAGAAAGAATTGGTCCAAGAAACTTGATGATGCATTATGGGCCTATAGAACTGCATATAAAAATCCTATGGGTATGTCTCCGTATAAAATGGTTTATGGAAAAGCATGTCACTTACCTCTCGAACTTGAACATAAGGCATATTGGGCTATTAAAGAGCTCAACTATGATTTCAAACTTGCCGGTGAGAAGAGGTTATTTGATATTAGCTCACTTGATGAATGGAGAACCCAAGCATATGAGAATGCCAAGCTGTTTAAAGAAAAAGTTAAAAGATGGCATGACAAAAGGATACAAAAGCGTGAGTTCAACATAGGTGATTATGTGTTGCTATTCAACTCTCGTTCAAGATTTTTTGCAGGAAAACATCTCTCTAAATAGGAAGGCCCTTACGTTATCGAGGAGGTCTATCATTCCGGTGCCATAAAAATCAACAACTTCGAAGGCACAAGTCCGAGGGTGGTAAACGGTCAAAGAATCAAACACTATATCTCAGGTAAACCAATAAATGTTGAAACTAATATTATTGAAACCATAACCCCGGAGGAATACATAAGGGACACTTTCCAGAACATTTCAGACACCGAAAAGGAATAGGTATATGGTACGGTAAGTAAACCGACTCCAAAACAGTTCTAGTGGCAATTTTTCTCTGTTTTGGAATATTTAAGAAAATAGGAAAATAAGAAGTAGTCCAGGAAGAACACGAGGCCTCCACGAGGGTGGAGGGCGCGCCCTGCCTTGTGGGCACCTCGTGCGCTCTCCGGACTCCGTTTTCTTGCACAATACTTCTTTTGGTCGATAAAAATTCATTATATAATCTCCCGAAGGTTTTGACCACCGTATCACGCAAAGATCCTCTGTCTTTATTTCGAGCTGTTTTTCTGACAGATTTAGAGCATCATGACGTCACCCTCCTCCAACAATGAAGACAAGGATGCTTGGCTATTGAAGATAGAGCTGAAAAGAGAAGAACCGGAGGAGATCAACAAGGATGAACGGATCAAGAAGGCCATGGAGGATCAAGCTCCGGCGGCAGAAGAAGAAAACATCCCTCAACCTCTACCTAACCTCTTTACCCCAACTGAGATTGAAGCTTTCAAGATGATTGAGTTGGCTCGCATACAAAACAAGTATCTCACACAAGAAAATATTTTGTTGAAGGATCATATCATCGCACTCAAGGGCATTATCCGCAAGTTGGAGGAGCTTTTACGCTCGATGTGCGATTATCCACCATCATCATCACCACCTTCATCACCTTCGAGGACATAATCACATGGGTATGGGCACTCCCCTTGGCAACTGCCAAGCTTGGGGGAGGTGCCCCGATATTGTATCACCATCACACTCCTATCTTTACCGTTTTACTTAGTTTGATCCTTTTGGTAATATCTTGATCTAGTAGAATAAAGTTTTGGCATGATTTAGTTTTGATTTTTGCTTTGTGATCCCTCTATGTAATCGAGTCCGTGAGCTATATAATAAAGATTAGTGTTGAGTCAAGGGATTTGCTATCTTGCTATGATCTTGAGAAAACAGAAAGAACAAAAATAAATAAAAGAGTTCATAGTGATCTTATGGATGGTAATGACTTCACACATAGAGAGTATGAGGCTTAAAAGTCGATGAGAGTTGGCAAACATAGTTTTGGTCATCGTTGCAATTAAGAGGAAGTAATAAAGAAAGAGAGGTTCTCACATATAAATATACTATCTTGGACATCTTTTATGATTGTGAGCACTCATTAAGTATGACACGCTAAAGAGTTGATGTTGGACAAGGAAGACAACGTAATGGGTTATGTTTTCTCACATCTCAGTTAAAGTATATTGTCATGGATAATTCAAACATGTTGAGCTTGCCTTTCCCCCTCATGCTAGCCAAATTCCTTGCACCAAGTAGAGATACTACTTGTGCTTCCAAATATCCTTAAACCTAGTTTTGCCATGAGAGTCCACCATACCTACCTATGGATTGAGTAAGGTCCTTCAAGTAAGTTGTCATGTTGCAAGAAATAAAAATTGCTCTCTAAATATGTATGACTTATTAGTGCGGAGAAAATAAGCTTTATACGATCGTGTGATATGGAAGCAATAAAAGCGACGGACTGCATAATAAAGGTTCATATCACAACTGACAATATAAAGTGACATTCTTTTGCATTAAGATTTTGTGCATCCACCCCTAAAAGCACATGACAACCTCTGCTTCCCTCTGCAAAGGTCCTATCTTTTACTTTATGTCTTTTACATTATGCAAGAGTCAAGGTGATCCTCACCTTTTCCTTTTTCATTTTATCCTTTGGCAAGCACCTCGTGTTGGAAAGATCCTGATATATATATATATATATATATATATATATATATATATATATATATATATATAGGTAAAACTGTGTCTATCATAGCTTGCCACGGAACTAGTTAAGGCTTGCTATACATTTAACGGTTTAAAAGTAAGTAAAAAATATAAAATAAATATGGGAGCCTCACTCTAATATAATAAGATGATCCAACGGTGTGATTGTGAAAATGTGCATTTATGTGTCCTCAGCAAAAAAACAAGCATTTCAGCTCACTGCAGGATCAATATATATTGAAACATTTGTTCTTTTTGTCCAGGACACATGCAATCATATTTTTTCAATCCATCCGTTGGATCATGTTATATTATAGGTGTGTTGGTTCACTATTTTTTTCAGGATTTTTGAGAACTTTTACACTATAAGCCCCTATCTTTCTTTGTGCATGATTAAAACTCCATAACCATAAGTATTGTGTGAGTGTTAGCAATTGTAGAAGACTATATGATAGTTGAGTATGTGGACTTGCTGAAAAGCTCTATTCTTGACTCTTTCCGATGTTACGATAAATTGCAATTACTTCAATGACTGAGATTATAGTTTGTTAGTTCCCAATGAAGTTTCTGAACCATACTTGACATTGTGAATAGATTGTTACTTGAGCATAAGAAATCATATGGCAAAACCTATATATGTTGCTGTTATAAGAATGATCATGATGCCCTCATGTCCGTATTTTATTTTTATCGACACCTCTATCTCTAAACATGTGGACATATTTTTCGATATCGGCTTCCGCTTGAGGACAAGCGAGGTTTAAGCTTGAGGAGTTGATACGTCCATTTTGCATCATGCTTTTATATCAATATTTATTGCATTATGGGCTGTTATTACACGTTATGTCACAATACTTATGGCTATTCTATCTTATTTTACAAGGTTTATCATGAAGAGGGAGAATGCCAGCAGCTGGGATTCTGGCTGGAAAAGGAGCAAATATTGGAATCCTATTATGCACAGCTCCAAAAGTCCTGAAACTCCACGGAAGTCATTTTTGGAATTAATAAGAATTATTGAGTGAAAAGAAATACCAGAGGGGCCCACACCCTGGCCACGAGGGTGGGGGGCGCGTCCACCCCTACTGGGCGCGCCCCCTGCCTCGTGGGCCACCTGGTGGCCCTCCGGTGCCCATCTTCTGCTATATGAAGTCTTTTACCCTAGAAAAAATCATAAGCAAGATTATGGGACGAAACTCCGCCGCCACGAGGCAGAACCAATCTAGGACTCCGGCGGAGCTGTTCTACTGGGGAAACTTCCCTCCGGGGGGGGGAAATCATCACCATCGTCATCACCAACGATACTCTCATCGGGAGTGGGTCAATCTCCATCAACATCTTCACCAGCACCATCTCCTCTCAAACCCTAGTTCATCTCTTGTATCCAATCTTTGTACCCAAACCTCAGATTGGTACCTGTGGGTTGCTAGTAGTGTTGATTACTCCTTGTAGTTGATGCTAATTGGTTTATTTGGTGGAATATCATATGTTCAGATCCTTAATGCATATTAATACCCCTCTGATTATGAACATGAATATGTTTTGTGAGTAGTTACGTTTGTTCCTGAGGACATGGGAAAGTCTTGCTATTAGTAGTCATATGAATTTGGTATTCGTTCGATATTTTGATGAGATGAATGTTGTCTCTCCTCTAGTGGTGTTATGTGAACGTCGACTACATGACACTTCACCATTATTTGGGCCTAGAGGAAGGCATTGGGAAGTAATAAGTAGATGATGGGTTGCTAGAGTGACAGAAACTTAAACCCTAGTTTATGCGTTGCTTCGTAAGGGGCTGATTTGGATCCACTAGTTTCATGCTATGGTTAGGTTTACCTTAATACTTCTTTTATAGTTGCGGATGCTTGCAATAGGGGTTAATCATAAGTGGGATGCTTGTCCAAGAGTGGATAGCACCCAAGCACCGGTCCACCCACATATCAAATTATCAAAGTAATGAACGCGAATCATATGAGCGTGATGAAAACTAGCTTGATGATAATTCTCATGTGTCCTCGGGAGCGCTTTTCTCAATATAAGAAATTGTCCAGGCTTGTACTTTGCTACAAAAAGGATTGGGCCACCTTGCTGCACTTTATTTACTTTCATTGCTTGTTACCCGTTACAAATTATCCTATCACAAAACTATCTGTTACCTACAATTTCAGTGCTTGCAGAGAATACCTTACTGAAAACCGCTTGTCATTTCCTTCTGCTCCTCGTTCGGTTCGACACTCTTACTTATCGAAAGGACTATGATAGATCCCCTATACTTGTGGGTCATCAGGGCCATGGGGACATGGTGGATCCCGGGCCTTGCCGGCGGGATGGCTCCGTTTTCAAATGTTTCCTGGAGTTTTGTTAGGGTTTGTATCTGAAGGAAATATGCCCTAGAGGCAATAATAAAGTTATTATTTATTTCCTTATTTCATGATAAATGTTTATCATTCATGCTAGAATTGTATTAACCGGAAACATGATACATGTGTGAATGTATAGACAAAACAATATGTCACTAGTATGCCTCTACTAGACTGGCTTGTTAATCAAAGATGGTTATGTTTCCTGACCATGAACAAAGAGTTGTTATTTGATTAACGAGGTCACATCATTAGTAGAATGATCTGATTGACATGACCCATTCCCTTAGCTTAGCACACGATCGCTTAGTATGTTGCTACTGCTTTTATCCATGACATATACATGTTCCTGTAACTATGAGATTATGCAACTCCGCTTACGGAGGAACACTTTGGTGCTACCAAACGTCACAACGTGGCTCGGGTGATTATAAAGGAGTACTACAGTGTCTCCAAAGGCAAATGTTGGGTTGACGATTTCGAGATTAGGTTTTGTCACTCCGATTGTCGGAGAGGTATCTCTGGCCCTCTCGGTAATGCACATCACTTAAGCCTTGCAAGCACTACAACTAATGAGTTAGTTGTGAGATGATGTATTACGGAACGAGTAAAGAGACTTGCCGTAACGAGATTGAACTAGGTATTGGATACCGACGATCGAATCTCGCAAGTAACATACCGATGACAAAGGAACAACGATGTTGTTATGCGGTCCGACCGATAAAGATCTTCGTAGAATATGTAGGAACCAATATGGGCATCCAGGTCCCGCTGTTGGTTATTGACCGTGAATGGTTCTAGGTCATGTCTACATTGTTCTCGAACCGCAGGGTCCGCACGCTTAAAGTTTCGATGATGCTTATTATGAGTTTATGTATTTTGATGTACCGATGAAGTTCGAGTCCCGGATGTGATCACGGACATGACGAGGAGTCTCGGAATGGTCGAGACATAAAGATTGATATATTGGAAGCCTATGTTTGGAGTTCGAATGGTTCCGGCGAAACGGAATTTATCTGAGTACCGGAGGTTACCGAACCCCGGAGATAAATGGGCCTCGATGGGCCCTAGTGGAAAGGAGGAGGGCAGCCCAAGCCTGGTCACAGCCTCCCCTTCCCTAGTCCTACTAGGACTAGGAGAAGGGGCCGCCCCTCTCTCTCTTTCCCCTCCGGAATCCTAGTCCAACTAGGATTGGGGGAATCCTACTCCCAGAGGGAGTAGGACTCCTGCATGCCGCCCCTTTGGCCGCCGCCCCTCCCCTTGGCTCCTTTATATACGGGGCAGGGGGCACTTTGGAACACACAAGTTGATCGTGAGATCGTTCCTTAGCCGTGCAGCGTGCCCCCTCCACCATATTCCACCTCGGTTATACCGTCAAGAAGCTTAGGCGAAGCCTCGCGCCGGTGAAACATCAAGATCGCTGCCACGCCGTCAGGCCGACGAACTCTCCTCGACACTCGGCTGGATCGAGTACGAGGGACGCCATCGAGCTGTACGTGTGTCAAGAACTCGGGGCGTCGGAGTAACGGCGCCGGATCGGTCGGATCGCGAGGAGAACGTCGACTACTTCCTCTACGCCAGATCGCTTCGCTTCGGTCTACAAGGGTATGTGGACAACACTCTCCCTCTCGTTGCTATACATCACCATGATCTTGCGTGTGCGTAGGAAAATTTTTGAAATTACTACGTTCCCCAACAAAGGGCATCCGAGCCTAGGTTTTTTCTATGGTTTGATGTTTTGCACGAGTAGAACACAAGTGAGTTGTGGGCGATACAAGTCATACTACCTACCAAAGATGTCATACTTTGGTTCAGCGGTATTGTGAGATGAAGCGGCCCTGACCGACATTACGCGACGCTTACGCGAGACTGGTTTCACCGCTGTGAGCACTCGTTGCTTAAAGGTGACCGGTGGGTGCTGTCTCTCTCACTTTAGTTGAACTGAGTGTGGCTACGCCCGGTCCTTGAGAAGGTTAAACGGAGTCTATTTGACGAAGTATCGCTGTGGTTTTGATGCGTGGGTGAGACCGGTTCTTGCTTAAGCCCGTAGCAGCCACGTAAAATTTGCAACAACAAAGTAGAGGACGCCTAACTTGTTTTTGCAGGGCATGTTGTGATGTGATATGGTCAAGACGTGATGCTATATTTTATTGTATGAGATGATCATGTTTTGTAACCGGTTATCGGCAATCGGCTGGAGCCATATGGTTGTCGCTTATTGTATGCAATGCAATCGCCCTGTAATGCTTTACTTTATCACTAAGCGGTAGCGATAGTCGTAGAAGCATAAGATTGGCGAGATGACAACGATGCTACGATGGAGATCAAGGTGTCGCGCCGGTGACGATGGTGATCATGGTGATGCTGCAAGATGGTGATCATGAAGCACAAGATGATGATGACCATATCATATCACTTATATTGATTTGCATGTGATGTTTATCCTTTTATGCATCTTATCTTGCTTTGATTGACGGTAGCATTATAAGATGATCTCTCACTAAATTATCAAGAAGTGTTCTCCCGAGTATGCACCGCTGCCAAAGTTCGTCGTGCCTGCACACCACGTGATGATCGGGTGTGATAAGCTCTCGTCCATCTACAACGGTGCAAGCCAGTTTTTGCACACGCAGAATACTCGGGTTATACTTGACGAGCCTAGCATATGCAGATATGGCCTCGAACACGGAGACCGAAAGGTCGAGCGTGAATCATATAGTAGATATGATCAACATAAGATGTTCACCATTGAAAACTACTCCATTTCACGTGATGATCGGTTATGGTTTAGTTGATTTGGATCACGTGATCACTTAGATGACTAGAGGATGTTTTTCTAAGTGGGAGTTCTTAAGTAATATGATTAATTGAACTTAAATTTATCATGAACTTAGTACCGATAGTATCTTGCTTGTTTATGTTTGATTGTAGATAGATGGCTCGTCTTTGTTGTTCCGTTGAATTTTAATGCGTTCCTTGAGAAAGCAAAGTTGAAAGATGATGGTAGCAATTACACGGATCGGGTCCGTAATTTGAGGATCATCCTCATTGCTGCACGTAAGAGTTACGCCCCGGATGCACCGCTAGGTGACAGCTCTCTTCTTTGAGCAACGCCAGATGTTGTGAACGTCTGGCGAGCAAAGTCGATGACTACTCTATAGTTCAAGTGCCATGCTTTACGGCTTAGAACCGGACTTCAACGACGTTTTGAACGTCATGGAGCATATGAGATGTTCCAGAGTTGAAGTTAATATTCCAACAGAATGCCCGGATTGAGAGATATGAAGTCTCCAATAAGTTCTATAGCTGCAAGATGGAGGAGAATAGTTACATTAGTGAGCATATACTCGTAAAGTCTGGTACTACAATCACTTGACACAATTGGGAGTTAATCTTCCGGATGATTGTGTCATTGACAGAATTCTCCAATCACCGCCGCCAAGCTACAAAGGCTTCGTGATGAACTATAATATGCAAGGGTTAGTAAAGACTATACCGAGCTCTTCGCAATGCTAAAGGTCATGGAGGTAGAAATCAAGAAGGAGCATCAAGTGTTGATGGTCAATAAGACCACTAGTTTCAAGAAGAAAGGCAAAGGGAAGAAAAAGGAATCTCAAGAAGAACAGAGAAACAAGTTGTCGCTCAGAGAAGAAACCCAAGTCTGGTCCTAAACCTGAAATCGAGTGCTTCTACCGCAAGCGCATCGTCACCGAAGCGGAACTGCCCCAAGTATTTGGCGGATAAGAAGGATGGCAAGGTGAACAAAGGTATATGTGATATACATGTTATTGATGTGTACCTTACTAGAGCTCGCAGAGCACTGGTATTTGATATCTGGTTACATTGCTAATATTTGCAACTCAAACAGGACTACGGATTGCTTAACACCGCAAAGGACGAGGTGACGATGCGCTGGGAAATGGTTCCAAAGTCGATGTGATCGCGGTCGGCACGCTACCTCTACATCTACCTTCGGGATTAGTTTTAGACCTAAATAATTGTTATTTGGTGCCTACGTTGAGCATGAACATTATATCTGGATCTTGTTTGATGCGAGACGGTTATTCATTTAAATCAGAGAATAATGGTTGTTCTATTTATATGAGTAATATCTTTTATGGTCATGCACCCTTGAGGAGTGGTCTATTTCTTATGAATCTCGATAGTAGTGATACACATATTCACAATGTTGAAACCAAAAGATGCAGAGTTGATAATGATAGTGCAACTTATTTGTGGCACTTGCCGCTTAGGTCATATCGGTGTAAAGCGCATGAAGAAACTCCATATTGATGGACTTTTGGAGTCACTTGATTATGAATCACTTGGCACTTATGAACCGTGCCTCTTGGGCAAGATGACTAGAACACCGCTTCTCCGGTACTATGGAGAGAGCAACAGATTTGTTGGAAATCATACATACTGATGTATGTGGTCCGATGAATGTTGAGGCTCGTGGCGGATATCGTTATTTTCTCACCTTCACAGATGACTTAAGCGGATACGGGTATATCTACTTAATGAAACATAAGTCTGAAACGCTTGAAAAGTTCAAAGAATTTCAGAGTGAAGTTGAAAATCATCGTAACAAGAAAATTAAGTTTCTACGATCCGATCGTGGAGGTGAATATTTGAGTTACGAGTTTGGTCTACATTTGAAACAATGCGAATAGTTTAAGCAACTCACGCCACCCGAACACCACAACGTAATGGTGTGTCCGAACGTCAGAATCGCACTTTACTAGATATGGTGCGATCTATGATGTCTCTTCAGATTTACCGCTATCGCTTTTGGGGTTATGCTCTAGAGACGGCCGCATTCACATGAATAGAACACCGTCGAAATCCGTTGAGACGACACCTTATGAACTGTGGTTTAGCAAGAAACCAAAGTTGTCATTTCTTAAAGTTTGGGGATGCGATGCTTATGTGAAAAGCTTCAACCTGATAAGCTCGAACCCAAATCGGAAAATGTGTCTTCATAGGATACCCAAAGGAAACAGTTGGGTACACCTTCTATCACAGATCCAAGGCAAGACATTCGTTGCTAAGAATGGATCCTTTCTAGAGAAGGAGTTTCTCTCGAAAGAAGTGAGTGGGAGGAAAGTGGAACTTGATGAGGTAATAGTACCTTCTCCCTTACTTGAAAGTAGTTCGTCGCAGAAACCAGTTTCTGAGACACCTACACCGAGTAGTGAGGAAGTTGATGATGTTGATCATGAAACTTCAGATCAAGTTATCGCAGAACCTCGTAGATCAACCAGAGTAAGATCCACACCGTGAGTGGTACGGAAATCCTGTTCGGAAGTCATGCTACTAGATCATGATGAACCTACGAACTATGAAGAAGTGATGGTGAGCCCAGATTCGCAAAATGGCTTGAGGCCATGAAATCGAGATGGGATCCATGTATGAAAACAAAGTATGGACTTTGGTTGACTTGCCCGAGGGTAGGCAAGCAATAGAAAACAAATGGATCTTCAAGAAGAAGACCGACGCCGACGGTAATGTTATCGTTTATAAAGCTCGACTTGTCGCAAAGGTTTCGACAAGTTCAAGGGATTGACTACGATGAGACCTTCTCACCCGTAGCGATGCTTAAGTCCGTCCGAATCATGTTAGCAATTGCCGCATTTTATGATTATGAAATTTGGCAAATGGATGTAAAGACGCATTCTGAATGGATTTACGGAAGAAGAGTTGTATATGATGCAACCGAAGGTTTTATCGATCCAAAGGAGCTAACAAAGTGTGCAAGCTCCAATGATCCATCTATGGACTGGTGCAAGCATCTCGAGTTGGAATAAACGCTTTGATAGTGTGATCAAAGCATTTGGGTTTGTCTGAGACTTTTGGAGAAGCTTTGATTTACAAGAAAGTGAGTGGGAGCTCAGAGCATTTCGATATTATATGTGGATGACATATTGCTGATCGGAAATGATATAGAATTCTGGATAGCATAAAGGGATACTTGAATAAGAGTTTTCAATGAAAGACCTCGGTGAAGCTGCTTACATATTGGGCATTAAGATCTATAGAGATAGATCAAGACGCTTAATTGGACTTTCACAAAGCACATACCTTGACAAAGTTTTGAAGAAGTTCAAAATGGATCAAGCAAAGAAAGGGTTCTTGCTCGTGTTACAAGGTGTGAAGTTGAGTCGACTCAATGCCCGACCACTGCAGAAGATAGAGAGAAAATGAAAGATGTTCCTATGCTTCAGCCATAGGCTCTATCATGTATGCAATGCTGTGTACTGCACTGATGTGTGCCTTGCTATAAGCCTAGCAGGAGGTACCAAAGTAATCCAGAGTGGATCATCGGACAGCGGTCAAGAACATCCCAAATACCCGAAAAGGACTAAGGATATGTTTCTCGATATGGAGGTGACAAAGAGCTCATCATAAACGGTTACGTTGATGCAAGCTTTGACACCGATCCGGACGATTCTAAATCGCAGACCGGATACGTATTTACACTAAACGGAGGAGCTGGTTGGTGCAGTTCTAAACAAAGCGTCAGAAGCGGGATCTACATGTGAAGCGGAATACATAGCAGCTTCGAAGCAGCTAATGAAGGAGTCGGATGAAGGAGTTCATATCCGATCTAGGTGTCATACCTAGTGCATCGGGTCCAATGAAAATCTTCGTGACAATATCGAGCAATTGCCTTAGCAAAGGAATCCAGATTTCACAAGAGGACCAAGCACATCAAGAGACGCTTCAATTCCATCCGGACTTAGTCCGTGGGAGACATAGAGATTTGCAAGATACATACGGATCTGAATGTTGCGCACCGCTGACTAAGCCTCTTCCACGAGCAAAACATGATCAGCACCAAGACTCCATGGGTGTTAGAATCATTACTATGTAATCTAGATTATTGACTCTAGTGCAAGTGGGAGATCAAGGAAATATGCCCTAGAGGCAATAATAAAGTTATTATTTATTTCCTTATTTCATGATAAATGTTTATCATTCATGCTAGAATTGTATTAACCGGAAACATGATACATGTGTGAATGTATAGACAAAACAATATGTCACTAGTATGCCTCTACTAGACTGGCTTGTTAATCAAAGATGGTTATGTTTCCGACCATGAACAAAGAGTTGTTATTTGATTAACGAGGTCACATCATTAGTAGAATGATCTGATTGACATGACCCATTCCCTTAGCTTAGCACACGATCGCTTAGTATGTTGCTACTGCTTTTATCCATGACATATACATGTTCTGTAACTATGAGATTATGCAACTCCGTTTATCGGAGGAACACTTTGGTGCTACCAAACGTCACAACGTGAATCGGGTGATTATAAAGGAGTACTACAGTGTCTCCAAAGGCAAATGTTGGGTTGGCGATTTGAGATTAGGTTTTGTCACTCCGATTGTCGGAGAGGTATCTCTGGGCCCTCGGTAATGCACATCACTTAAGCCTTGCAAGCACTACAACTAATGAGTTAGTTGTGAGATGATGTATTACGGAACGAGTAAAGAGACTTGCCGTAACGAGATTGAACTAGGTATTGATACCGACGATCGAATCTCGGGCAAGTAACATACCGATGACAAAGGAACAACGATGTTGTTATGCGGTCCGACCGATAAAGATCTTCGTAGAATATGTAGGAACCAATATGGGCATCCAGGTCCCGCTGTTGGTTATTGACCGTGAATGGTTCTAGGTCATGTCTACATTGTTCTCGAACCGCAGGTCCGCACGCTTAAAGTTTCGATGATGCTTATTATGAGTTTATGTATTTTGATGTACCGATGAAGTTCGAGTCCCGGATGTGATCACGGACATGACGAGGAGTCTCGGAATGGTCGAGACATAAAGATTGATATATTGGAAGCCTATGTTTGGAGTTCGAATGGTTCCAAGCGGCGGAATTTATCGAGTACGGAGGTTACCGAACCCCGGGAGATAAATGGGCCTCGATGGGCCCTAGTGGAAAGGAGGAGGGCAGCCCAAGCCTGGCACAAGCCCCCCTTCCCTAGTCCTACTAGGACTAGGAGAAGGGGCCCCCTCTCTCTTTCCTCCGGGAATCCTAGTCCAACTAGGATTGGGGAATCCTACTCCCGGAGGAGTAGGACTCCTGCATGCGCCCCTTTGGCCGCCCCCTCCCCTTGGCTCCTTTATATACGGGGCAGGGGGCACTTTGGAACACACAAGTTGATCGTGAGATCGTTCCTTAGCCGTGTCGGTGCCCCCTCCACCATATTCCACCTCGGTTATACTGTCGCGAAGCTTAGGCGAAGCCTCGCGCGGTGAAACATCAAGATCGTCCTGCCACGTCGTCTTGACGGAACTCTCCTCGACACTCGGCTGGATCGAGTACGAGGGCGCCATCGAGCTGTCGTGTGTCAAGAACTCGGGCGTCGGAGTAACGGCGCCGGATCGGTCGGATCGCGAGGAGAACGTCGACTACTTCCTCTACGCCAGATCGCTTCGCCGGGTCTACAAGGGTATGTGGACAACACTCTCCCCTCTCGTTGCTATACATCACCATGATCTTGCGTGTGCGTAGGAAAATTTTTGAAATTACTACGTTCCCCAACAGTATCCTGCTCAAGAAGGCAAGACGACGGCGGCTTTCTGAAGATGGAATAAGGTTCTTCCTGCCTAACCCCCGTTTCGGTGGCGCGTCTATCATCACAGGTGGACGTGTGGAGGCGTGTCTCCGACAGATCTATCTTTGGTGGATCTGCTTGGATCTGGTCGTCGTTCGTCTATGTTCGTGTGTCTTTACGTTTGATCATTCCGATCTACGCTACTCTTCATCGGCGGCGGTTGTTGTTCTGGTCTGCTGGTCCTATGGGGCCTTAGCACGACGACTTCCCGATTGTCTACTCCAACAAGTTTTGCCCGACTTCCTTCGTCTCGCTTCAGTGCTTATACTCGTCGCTAGGCGGTCTACGAATTTGGATGTGATTTTTATCATTTCTGATGTTCGTTGTATTACCAGGATTTAAGATGAATAGATCGGAAGTTTTTCCCTAGAAAAGTAATCTTAAAGGCTTGACTCTAACACAAATATGTCGAAAACCATTGGATTTTACGTAAAAATTATCAAAGTATGAATGAATATTCTCCTGGTTGTTTAAATATGTATTAAATTTGTTCAAATTTATTAAATTTTGATCAAAATGCAACCAGACATGCGGCTAGCTTTGAATGTCGGTTTCTCATATTAGTGTCCGCTGACTGGTCTTCTGGTCCACAGATGGTTGAGGTGTCCGATTTGCGAGTCCGCGTTGAAGATGCCCTTACAAGTTTGAAGTTTAAAGCTAGTAAAAGTAAGAGTCGAACGGCCGTCATGACATATTGATCGGTTACTGATCACAACCCAAGAATCACCAAAACAAGCACGTGCAACGACAGACAGCAACCCTGAACACCGGCATCCAGGCTCCAGCTCTATACTTGAAATCAACGGTCAAATGCCCATTTCGCCGATTTCCCCGCAAACGTAATCTTTGGACAGAACAAACGAATGCAGCTCGTGTTTTTTTAAGGGCAACCAAGCCAATTTTGGCCAGCTTGTCTCGCACTTATGCTTCGTCTTCTAGCCTTCCAATTCCACGATTCAGTGTATGGAATGGAACATGAATACGTTAGCATTTTGAAAGTCTTTGTTCGCTTCAAAAGATACAAGTAATCGCGCACGCACGCGCGAAATGCCAAGAGTGAGTAAATCCAGCGATATTGACACGATGTTCAGTGCGTGTCAAGCTACGTATGCCAATACGCAATGGCACCCGTTTGACTTTCTTTGCCTTGCCTTATCAGTTTTTCACTTGCACACGAGCTCATCCGGCCACGCTGACTTTGACCAAAGATTGCGCTATCTTGTTCTTGCTTGGCCAATCCAGCCGGTCAAGCTTTGTCCACTGGATCATGGCGACAACTTTAGTAGTAGTAGTACCTACCGATTTTCCGGTTTTTAAGTTGACGGTGCCGACTGCAGACGAGTTGCATATGGTCATTACCAGTGGCGTAGCTAAGGCTGGGCTACGCCCCGGGCCAGCCCTCGTAGCTACAGTATCTATGGCAGCTACAGTAGCAAAAATAGCTATAGTGTACAAAGGATTGTGGAGCCACGCCCCAGGCCATGGCCATAGTAGCCTGGGGCCTGGCTACGCCACTGGTCATTACGTGCGTTCGGCGTCAACGACCGGCCGACTGGATCCAGGTGTTGGAGTGTGAGTTAAACATTGTATCTCTGCAGGCGGGCCAGTTCAATTCGTGGGCATTCACAGTTGAATACATATAATTTTTGCCGAAATATTTATGTACACATAAAGTCTATACCCATGTACTATATGAGAAAAGACAAAATTTACGCAGAACAACATGCTCGCTTTCAACAGGGCCTGTTGAAAGCGAGCATGTTGTTCTGCGTAAATTCTGTCTTTTCTCATACGGGGGGGCCGAGTACAAAGTGGCCCCCGATGGCTTGGTTTCATATAGGTGCATAGGCCATGTAACAGATTCATAATCCCCTAAAAAATGTAACAAATCCATAAATTTCTCAAAAAAAGGAAAAGGATGTTACCGATCGATTACTTCTCATCCATCGTGAGATCGTATGGAAAAGATTGACTACTTCTAGTCTTCTCGGCTTTTCTTCCTTCTCTTCCCCAATAGGCAAAAAATCAGCCATGCCAAGGTTGACGGCGCCCCGCCAGTGTCGTCTAATTGTGATTTTCTGCTGTTGAACAGGATAGTGTAAGAAGGTATTGCGATTTTTCGGATTCCCATTAACCTCCTCTTCAACGCAAATCCCCTAGTTTCGTACTATTTTCAGATTTTTTTTTTCATTCGTCCATGAAGATCATCCTCTTACATATCTCTTTCTCGCACTCCGATTTCTTTTGTTGATTGGGATTAGAAAAGAGGAAATCGGATGTTTGTTCGTGACTCGTAAGGAGCAGCAAAGTCTTGCAGTTTCTAACTTTCTAGCCATCCAGGTACCTTGTTCCCTTGGCTGTGTGCATCTTGGTATGCAGAGGCCGGGTGTAATGCTTAAACCTTTTAAATAATAAAGCGCCCTTTATTGAAAATGTACCTTGTTCCCTACAATTCTTACCATATTTATTTATTTAGCAGTCTTCTAAATTTCTTGTTTTATACTCCCTCTGTAAACTAATATAAGAGAGTTTAGATCACTATTTTAGTGATCTAAACTGTAACGCCCCGAGACCGACGCTCCAGAAGACTTCCAGCTACCCCGAGTTTCGTCATGTGATTTGTTTTGTTTGTTGCTTTCATCTTTGCATCATGTGCATTGCATCATGTCATCATGCCATCATTTCATTAATTTTAAAACCTCAACTAAATAAATCGTATGGATTTTTTCGATCCATTTAAATCGAGGGAATTCACTTGTGATTTCTCTTTATAACATATTAAAGCCTCTCAATATTATTAGGGAGCTATAATAAAATTATTCCATTTATTTGGAATTAACCACAACCCACTTGCATTTTAAAGTTCCTTTCGTTTCCGAATATTCACATCGTTGCTCTATTCTCCTTTTGCCTCCAATCCTTCTTGTGGAGCCTTCTTATATTCCAGTGAGGCCACTTGCCAAATTTCAGCTAAATTTGGATTTATTTAGACCTCCAAATAAATCCTTTGGCCCCTCTTTTTTTTCCAATGAGGAAAAACCCCTTTTTTTTCTTTTCACTAGGCCTCCAGCCAAACCAGGCCGGCCCATCTGCTCCCAAGGCCCAGCCCCACCGACCGAACCCTAGCCCGACCCCTGCATCTCCCCCTCGTCCATCCCCTAGCGCCGCCAGCGCACGATCCCTTCTGCCTCCTCTCGCTCGCTTCTCCCTGCCGACGCATCGCGCCCGATCCCATCCACCTCGCCCCCTTCTCTCTCTCGATCGCCCTCGTTCCATCCCCTCGGTCTCCTCATCGTCGCTTTGCATCCGCCGCCATGTACGCGAGCAGAGTGTCAACGCCACTGAGACCACCGTCCCTGTCGCGCCTCCTCCACCCGCGCCGCCCGCCCGCCACGCCCACCTCCTCGCCCGGCGGCCGCAGCTCGCCGCGCCACCTTCTCCTCCGTGCCTCACCACCCCCCTCGTGCCGACCAACGAGCTCCTCGCCTCCGCGCCCGCAAGTCGTCGGCGCTCCCGACGCTCCTCGTCACCCCGTCGTTGAACACGGCAACTCGAGAGCTTCCCGAGCTCCAGCAGCTCCCACGCTGCCACTGGAGGCCAACTCCGACGCCTACCTCGCGTCGCCTTCTGCTTCCGTCTCCACGCCACGACCACGACCCCATCTCCTGCGCGAGACCGCATCGCCGCCGCTTTCTGCTCCAAGCGCCCGTCCCCGAGCTCGTCCACCTCCCAAGCCGCCACCTTCTCACCTCCACGCGGTTCCCCTCGCGGTACCTCTCCGGCAGGAGCTTCGCCTCCCCTTTCACGCCAAGGCCGACGCCAGCCGCCGTCCTTGCCGCCCTGCTGCCGCTGCAGTCCAGCCGCGCCTCTGCCTTGCGTCGTCCCCATCGACCCGAGCGCATCCCACACATGGCCTCGGCCTCGAGATGTTGTCACGGTAACTACCCGAACAGGAGCAATTTTGGATACGCCAAGACTGAACCCGTCAAGTACCCTTCGGATGCGTCAAGTTTGACTACATGGACGCCACGTTCCACTACGACATGCACCACTACTACCGCTGAGGGTTTCGTCAAGTTCAACTACATCGACTACGAATGGTGACGAAACATCTACGGAGAGTGTACAACTACCGCCGACATGTACGACTACGCCGTGTACGTCTACCTCCACGACGACCCGTGAACGTCTACGAGATGTACCACGACCATCGCGAGAACAACTACTTCCACTACATCACGAGAACGACTACTTCCCTCTACGAACGCGAACCGTCCCATTTGAACGCTTCGAAGGTATAACCCGAGACGACCGCGATGAGATGCCCGTTTTTGCATCGTGTCCGTTTGTCACTCGTTTCCATGCCACTATCCCGTGGGAACCCGGTAAACGGGATCACCCCACCATCTTCTGCATGTTTCGCACATCCGCACACTTGCTCTTTTGCACCGGTATCTCGATGAGTTATCGGATCATCGGAATGTTGCCGTGGCACCATTTTCGTTATCGTTGCCGTGGCACCATTTTCGTTATCGTTGCCGTGGCACCCCTTTCATTCCCGCCACGATGACAAATGCTTCTATATGCTCATGCCAACATTTTCATAAAATTGCATAAAACTTGCATATGTCATCCGCATCATGATAACAACAATTTAAAGTGTTTAAAATTGTTGTTGCATTAAATTGCTAAATAACATGGGGATTTTCCGGAATTGTTGTTTGTTGTTCCGGCCTCATTTAAACTTGCCTAACTAGTTAGTTTGCTTTTGCTTCACCCTCTTGCCATGTTAACCAACATTTAATCTTGTTTTGTTCATAACCGAGAGAGAACTAAATAATTGATGTGGTGTTTCGTCAATATGCAACTCGTTGCATATTGAGCTCCACTTAATTTGTAAGATAGTTTTGTGCATTTTGCCATGCCTCTTTAAACCGGACATGCATCATACTTGTTTGCGCATCATGCCACGTTTATGTGATGGTTGTTTACTATGTTGTTTGTTTCTTTCCGGGTTGTTTCTCTCGTTAGCCTCGGTTCCGTTCCGGAGTTGTGAGGATCCGTTCGAATTCGTCTGTTTGTCTTCTTCATGGAATCGTTCTTCTTCCTTGCGGGATTTTAGGCAAGATGATCATACCCTCGAAATCACTACTATCTTTGCTATGCTAGTTTGCTCGCTCTTTTGCTATGCCAATGCTACGATGCCTACCATTTGCTTGTCAGCCTCCCAAAATGCCATGAACCTCTAACCTTTGACACCTTTCCTAGCAAACTGTTGTTTGGCTATGTTACCGCTTTGCTCAGCCCCTCTTATAGCGTTGTTAGTTGCAGGTGAAGATGAAGTTTGTTCCTTGTTGGAACATGGAGATGTTGTTCCTTGTTGGAACATGTTTACTTGTTGGGATATCACAATATCTCTTATATTATTAATGCATCTATATATTTGGTAAAGGGTGGAAGGCTCGGCCTTATGCAGTGTTTTGTTCCACTCTTGCCGCCCTAGTTTCCGTCATACCGGTGTTATGTTCCCGGATTTTGCATTCCTTACGCGGTCGGGTGATTTATGGGACCCCTGACGGTTCGCTTTGAATAAAACTTGTCCAAAAAGGCCCAACCTTGGTTTTACCATTTGCCTCACCTAGCCTTTTTTTTCCCTTGGGTTTCGGAGCCCAAGGGTCATCTTTATTTTAGCCCCGGGCGGTGCTCCTTCGAGTGTTGGTCCAAACGGGCGATCAGGGGCCACCTCGGGCAACTCGAGGGCTGGTTTTACTCGTGGTGACCCATCCGTGTGCCACGAGAACGAGGTACGTCGACTCCTATCGGGATTTGTCGGCACATCGGGCGGCTTTGCTGGTCTTGTTTTACCATTGTCGAAATGTCTTGATGTACCGGGATACCGAGTCGATCGAGTGTCTTGGGTGAAGGTCTATTCCTTCGTTGATCGCGAGAGCTTGTCATGGGCTAAGTTGGGACACCCTGCAGGTATAAACTTTCGAGAGCCGTGCCTGCGGTTATGTGGCGATGGGAATTTGTTAATGTCCGGTTGTAGAAAACCCGAAGTTGACCTTAATTAAAATACATCAACCGTGTGTTATCTTGTGATGGTCTCTTTCCGTGGTCCGGAAAGTGAACACGATGTTGGAGTTATGCTTGACGTGGTTGCTATAGGATCACTTCTTGATCATACTTTTATCGACCGTGCTTTGCCTTCTCTTCTCGCTCTCATTTGCGTATGGTAGCCATCATTTATGCTAGTCGCTTGCTGCAGCTCCACCTCATGCCTTTACCTTACCCATAAGCTTAAATAGTCTTGATCTCATGGTGCGAGATTGCTGAGTCCTCGTGACTCACCGGATACTTCGAAACCAGTTTGCGGTGCCTATGTTGCCGGCGGTGTGACGCAACCAAGCTCAAGGAGGAGCTCGATGAAGATCTTGCCCTTTGTGTTGTTTCATTCTAGTTGATCAAGAGTGGAGCCCGGTTGGGGTCGATCGGTGACCTTTATCGATTTGGGGTTCTTCTTTTATTTTGGTTCCGTAGTCGGACCTTGATTGTATCTGGATGATGTAATGCTTTATTCATGTAATTGTGTGAAGTGGCGATTGTAAGCCAACTATGTATCTTTTTCCCTTATGTATTACATGGGTTGTGTGAAGATTACCTCACTTGCGACATTGCTTTCAATGCGGTTATGCCTCTAAGTCGTGCCGACACGTGGGAGATATAGCCGCATCGAGGGCGCACAAGTTGGTAATCGAGCCTTCCCGACCTTAGGAGCCCCACTGCTTGATCGTTTTTAGCGGCCGAGTTGTGTCTAGAAAAATGTTTTGAGTCATTTAGGATTATATATATCGGAGAGTTTAGGAATTCTTTTACTCCTCAGTCCCTTCGTCGCTCTGGTGAGGTCTCCTGACGTAGAGTTTTGACTCTTCTCTTCTCAAATTTCACTAAAGTTGTTTTTAGGATCACGCGGGTATCTTGGGATCGTTCCGATATTCTTATGACGAGAACATTGTTCTTGGTGCCTCTTGTCATTTAGGGGTTGTGGCAGTGTCCCGGGGAGTTGAGCTCCGAGGTGTTGTCGTCATAACTTTATCGTTGCAGTTCTGGAATACCTGAGTTTAGTACGCCGACATCGAAAATCTCTTTTATGCGCTTGTTGGTGAGATAACCCGCTAACCCAATCTTCGAGGTGAGTACGGAGTATTGCCATGACTTGTATAACGGATGCTTTTCAAGGTTGAGGTAGACGATTTCGAAGGTTTCTTGGTTATGTGTTGACGGATGGATACAATTTGGATGTAGGGATTGTTAGTTTGGGTGAGATATATTGCTTCCCTGTATCCCCAACACCGTTGCATAACCGAAAGTTTCGGAGTTTCATAGGTGGGAATTCAAGTAGCTCTTAGGATATCTTTCCGACGGATGTATGATATGAAATTGGGGTTCGACGTCTAGTGGTCCGCCTATTCACGGTGGGTTTTACAGTGGTCTCGTTGTGTCTTAAAGAGTCCTTGGCTATGCCGACTCGGGGACGCTTTGTATGTCATGTGCACTGCCTTGTACATGATGGTGCTGTACGATTGAGCCCGTGTAGGCCCCACCACGAAAACTTCGGACAAAATCTCTATCATATGTTTGTTCCGGCTTATTCTGCTAGCCAATCCTTTGTTTTGTTTATTTGTGGTATTCGAGTTGCTTTGAAGTCAAATGTTGAATCCATACCTTTCCTAAACGGTGTTCTCATATTGCTATGCGAATACTAATCCTTTTGATCATTGATTTTGTCATGTCAACTCCTTTCCAACCGGTGTGCTTCTCTTCAAGTGGATCCCATCATTTTTCCCATTCGCAAGATCAAATCTAAGTTTTCTCAACGGTGTTTGTTTCATCCGTCCCAAGTTGTCTTTGTTTTTCCCGCCCACCCACCCTTTTTCTTCAAGGACACAGATTTCTTAATCGGGTATCCATTTAATCATGTGAAGTCTCTTCATTCTTTTCTTTCGATGTTCTTATCCGGTGATTTCCCATGAAGATGCTCAACAGCTTCAAGTTCATCATCCTTCATTGTTGTTTCTTCTCCGGTGGATCCAATTCAAGCTTTCGATATTCATCATATTATTTTCCTTGTTTCTAATGCTTTCTCATGCCGATGCACCTCTTAATCATTCACCTCTTCCTATTCATTTGTTCTGGAGTGCTGAAGATATCTCACAAGACTTGTGTTTCCATTATCAATCCGTTCAAGATATCTCGAGATTGGTATCTCATTCAAGTCATTTAATTCAACCGGTGCAACATCTCTTTTAAATCTTTTCAACGGTGTTTTCCTTTGAGTGGGCCCTAACCCACAGGTCTTTTTCCAGGATCTTACCTGACTCTTCTAATTATTCCGGAGCTATCCCAAATTCTTTTCCAAGTTTGATGTAAGAATGAATTTTCATCAGTCACATGCTTTCTCCAAGATCTTTCAAATTCTTTTCATAGTTGGCTCAACCTCTTCGCTTTTGATTCTTCCAGTGTGCCTCAATAATTCTTGGTGGTGTTTCTCATTGTCATTCTCATCATTTGAAGACCGAAGAGGAGTTTCTCTTTAATCTTGCTCTATTCTCTTCAAGATTCATGGTTCTAGCTTGATGCCATCCTCTCATAATTGTTTTCGATTGTGAGAATTCTTTTTACCCATCCGAAGCATTTCAGGAGTCTTTTCAGTTTGATTCTTCGGAGCCCACCATCTAAGTATTATTCATTCAAGCTTTCAGCTATCGTTCTCCAAATCTTATCGGTGATTCGTTCAAATATCCTCTAATCAGTTCATGTTCTCTTCGTTCTCATGTATCTGAATTCCCTCAAATATCTTCATTCGTTTTCCAATTCTTCCCGGTGAATTGTGCCTTTGCTACTTTCATTTTCAATTCTTACGGTGGTTCTTTCAAGATCTCTCTTCCTTGTTCATCATATCAATTCATTTGTTGTTCCAATCCTACCGGTGGTTCGTTGAAGACCTTCTCAAGTTGTGATATATCTCTTTTAATCCTTTCTACGAGAATAAGTAGTATGCCAAATCCGTTGCTTGTCATCAATTTAAATTGGTGAAGGATAAGCATAACATAATTCTTATTCTTGTTCAGCCAAGTGATTAATTCTTTATTCCGGAGGCCCTTAAAATTCTCGGTTTCATTTGTTTCATCTTCTCTTTTTCCCGGAGTTCCAAGCTCTAATTATCACGGAGATCCATCTAAATCATTGCAAGGATTCACCTTGTGTTTTCAATTTCTCTTTCTTTTCATTCCTTTTGTTTACCGGAGTTCTTCATGGAGGTTCTACATGGTGGTTCATCAAGGATTCCTTTCATTCTTCAATTGTTCTTCAAGATTTCTCTTGAAGTTAAGATCCACCAAGCTTTACTCTAAAGTAAACAGGGTGCCCAACACTTTTCTTGTTTTGGGGAGTTCAAGTATTCTTCATCTTGCATTCCGAAGTGCGATTCTTTCTACCTTAGCTTTTGAGGTGGTGTTATGTCACTCTTGGCAATTTCTCCTCATGTTTCATGATTCACAAGTTGTGAGGACTGAGTTAACTAAATCCATCATTTTCTCTTTGTTCAAGAGATCTTTTCAACCGTCAATCTCTTCATTGGAGTGATCTTGGTATAGATTTCACCTAAAGCCTTCCCTAAGGAATGTTGCTATTTTGGTGCTTATTAATGACCCAAGTTATCTCTTTTCCATCTTGATGGAACAAGTTTTCATCTCTTCGTTAATCTCAAGCAAGCAATTGTTTCCGTTAGTGGCCGGTTGTCACCTCATAATGTTGAGATGTTTCCATAAGCCCACTACAAACTTATTCTTTTCGTTGTTGGTCTTCCAACAACTCTATTCTAACCTTCTTGCAAGGATGCCGTCCAAATTCAATTGTGGTAGAAGTTGTCATTTTCTTCTTCATTCTATTATTCTAATGATCTATCTTCTATTCTTTCGTTCCGGAGGCATTGTGATGCTGTGCTCTTCACTCATCATCTTGTTTTGTCAGGATCATGTTCTTTTTCTTGCTTAACCATTTAACCGGAGTGTTGGGTCATCTCTTCAAGTTCTTTTCATCTTATCAAGTTTTCTTCTCTTTTCTACCGGAGTGCTGTCCAGATTCTGTCATTCTTGTTCCTTGGCTATCTCATTATACCGAGGTGGTCATATTCTTTTCGTTCGTGAAACTCTTGATTCATGTCTTTGCAACCTTCAAGTTCTCGCATTGTTCCTTGTTCCTCTTTTCTAACAGATTGTTTGCAATATCATTCATCTCTGCTGTACTCTTTCTTTTAAATTGCTCAACCTCTCAAGGTTCGTGGTTTCACTCGTTTGTCAAAGAAGCAACTTAGTTTTACCTCCTCTCTTCCTCTTCCGTTTCTCTCCGGTGTCATTCTAGATCTCGGGACGAGATCCTCTCATAGTGGTGGAGTGTTGTAACGCCCCGAGACCGACGCTCCAGAAGACTTCCAGCTACTTCGAGTTTCGTCATGTGATTTGTTTTGTTTGTTGCTTTCATCTTTGCATCATGTGCATTGCATCATGTCATCATGCCATCATTTCATTAATTTTAAAACCTCAACTAAATAAATCGTATGGATTTTTTCGATCCATTTAAATCGAGGGAATTCACTTGTGATTTCTCTTTATAACATATTAAAGCCTCTCAATATTATTAGGGAGCTATAATAAAATTATTCCATTTATTTGGAATTAACCACAACCCACTTGCATTTTAAAGTTCCTTTCGTTTCCGAATATTCACATCGTTGCTCTATTCTCCTTTTGCCTCCAATCCTTCTTGTGGAGCCTTCTTATATTCCAGTGAGGCCACTTGCCAAATTTCAGCTAAATTTGGATTTATTTAGACCTCCAAATAAATCCTTTGGCCCCTCTTTTTTTTCCAATGAGGAAAAACCCTTTTTTTCACTAGGCCTCCAGCCAAACCAGGCCGGCCCATCTGCTCCCAAGGCCCAGCCCCACCGACCGAACCCTAGCCCGACCCCTGCATCTCCCCCTCGTCCATCCCCCAGCGCCGCCAGCGCACGATCCCTTCTGCCTCCTCTCGCTCGCTTCTCCCTGCCGACGCATCGCGCCCGATCCCATCCACCTCGCCTCTTCTCTCTCGATCGCCTCGTTCCATCCCTCGGTCTCCTCATCGTCGCTTTGCATCCGCCGCCATGTCTGCGGCGAGCAGTGTCAGTCAACGCCACCAGACCACCGTCCCGTCGCGCCTCCTCCACCCCCGCCCGCCCGCCGCCTCACGCCTCCACCTCCTCGCCGGCCGCCGCAGCTCGCCAGCGCCACTGCTTCTCCTCCGTGCCTCACCACCCCTCGTGCCGACCAACGAGCTCCTCTGCCTCCGCGCCCGCAAGTCGTCGGCGCTCCGACGGCCTCGTCACCCCGTCGTTGAACACGGCAACTCCAGAGCTTCCCGAGCTCCAGCAGCTCCCACGCTGCCACCGGAGGCCAACTCCGACGCCCTACCTCGCGTCGCCCTCTGCTTCCGTCTCGCGCGACCACGACCCCATCTCTGCGCGAGACCCGCGCCGCTGCTGCTTTCTGCTCCAAGCGCCCGTCCCGAGCTCGTCCACCTCCCAAGCCGCCACCCTTCTCACCTCCACGCGGTTCCCGCGGTACCTCTCCGGCAGAGCTTCGCCTCCCTGCTTCACGCCAAGGCCGCGCTGGCCGCCGCTGCCCCTGCCGCCTCTGCCGCTTGCCAGTCCAGCCAGCGCCTCGCCTTGCGTCGTCCCCATCGACCGGCGCATCCCACACATGGCCTCGGCCTCGAGATGTTGTCACGGTAACTACCCGAACAGGAGCAATTTTGGATCGCCAAGATCGAACCCGTCAAGTACCCTTCGGATCGTCAAGTTTGACTACATGGACGCCACGTTCCACTCGACATGCACCACTACTACCGCGAGGGTTTCGTCAAGTTCAACTACGCCGACTACGAATGGTGGCGAAACATCTACGGAGAGTGTACAACTACGCCGACATATACGACTACGCCGTGTCGTCTACCTCCACGACGACCGTGAGCGTCTCACGAGATGTACCACGACCATCGCGAGAACAACTACTTCCACTACATCACGAGCGACTACTTCCCTCTCTTAACGCGAACCGTCCCATTTGAGCGCTTCAAGGTATAACCCGAGACGACCGCGATGAGATGCCCGTTTTTGCATCGTGTCCGTTTGTCACTCGTTTCCATGCCACTATCCCGTGGGAACCCGGTAAACGGGATCACCCCACCATCTTCTGCATGTTTCGCACATCCGCACACTTGCGCTTTTGCACCGTTATCTCGATGAGTTATCGGATCATCGGAATGTTGCCGTGGCACCATTTTCGTTATCGTTGCCGTGGCACCATTTTCGTTATCGTTGCCGTGGCACCCCTTTCATTCCCGCCACGATGACAAATGCTTCTATATGCTCATGCCAACATTTTCATAAAATTGCATAAAACTTGCATATGTCATCCGCATCATGATAACAACAATTTAAAGTGTTTAAAATTGTTGTTGCATTAAATTGCTAAATAACATGGGGATTTTCCGAATTGTTGTTTGTTGTTCGGCCTCATTTAAACTTGCCTAACTAGTTAGTTTGCTTTTGCTTCACCCTCTTGCCATGTTAACCAACATTTAATCTTGTTTTGTTCATAACCGAGAGAGAACTAAATAATTGATGTGGTGTTTCGTCAATATGCAACTCGTTGCATATTGAGCTCCACTTAATTTGTAAGATAGTTTTGTGCATTTTGCCATGCCTCTTTAAACCGGACATGCATCATACTTGTTTGCGCATCATGCCACGTTTATGTGATGGTTGTTTACTATGTTGTTTGTTTCTTTCCGGGTTGTTTCTCTCGTTAGCCTCGGTTCCGTTCCGGAGTTGTGAGGATCCGTTCGACTTCGTCTGTTTGTCTTCTTCATGGAATCGTTCTTCTTCCTTGTGGGATTTCAGGCAAGATGATCATACCCTCGAAATCACTACTATCTTTGCTATGCTAGTTTGCTCGCTCTTTTGCTATGCCAATGCTATGATGCCTACCATTTGCTTGTCAGCCTCCCAAAATGCCATGAACCTCTAACCTTTGACACCTTTCCTAGCAAACTGTTGTTTGGCTATGTTACCGCTTTGCTCAGCCCCTCTTATAGCGTTGTTAGTTGCGGTGAAGATGAAGTTTGTTCCTTGTTGGAACATGGAGATGTTGTTCCTTGTTGGAACATGTTTACTTGTTGGGATATCACAATATCTCTTATATTATTAATGCATCTATATATTTGGTAAAGGGTGGAAGGCTCGGCCTTATGCACGTGTTTTGTTCCACTCTTGCCGCCCTAGTTTCCGTCATACCGGTGTTATGTTCCCGGATTTTGCGTTCCTTACGCGGTCGGGTGATTTATGGGACCCCCGACAGTTCGCTTTGAATAAAACTTGTCCAAAGAAGGCCCAACCTTGGTTTTACCATTTGCCTCACCTAGCCTTTTTTTCCCTTGGGTTTAGGAGCCCAAGGGTCATCTTTATTTTAGCCCCCGGGCGGTGCTCCTTCAGTGTTGGTCCGAAACGGCAGATCAAGGGGCCACCTCGGGCAACTCGAGGGCTGGTTTTACTCGTGGTGACCCATCCGGTGTGCCCCGAGAACGAGGTACGTGCGACTCCTATCGGGATTTGTCGGCACATCGGGCGGCTTTGCTGGTCTTGTTTTACCATTCTCGAAATGTCTTGATGTACCGGATACCGAGTCGATCGGAGTGTCTTGGGTGAAGGTCTATTCCTTCGTTGATCGCGAGAGCTTGTCATGGGCTAAGTTGGGACACCCTGCAGGTATAAACTTTCGAGAGCCGTGCCCGCGGTTATGTGGCGATGGGAATTTGTTAATGTCCGTTGTAGAAAACCGAAGTTGACCTTAATTAAAATACATCAACCGTGTGTGTTACCGTGATGGTCTCTTTCCGTGGAGTCCGGAAGTGAACACGATGTTGGAGTTATGCTTGACGTGGTTGCTATAGGATCACTTCTTGATCATACTTTTATCGACCGTGCTTTGCCTTCTCTTCTCGCTCTCATTTGCGTATGGTAGCCATCATTTATGCTAGTCGCTGCGCAGCTCCACCTCATGCCTTTACCTTACCCATAAGCTTAAATAGTCTTGATCTCATGGTGCGAGATTCTTTGAGTCCTCGTGACTCACGGATACTTCGAAACCGGTTTGCGGTGCCTATGTTGCGAAAGCAGTGAGGCAACCAAGCTCAAGGAGGAGCTCGATGAAGATCTTGCCCTTTGTGTTATTTCGTTCTAGTTGATCGATGGTGGAGCCCGGTTGGGGTCGATCGGTGACCTTTATCGCATTTGGGGTTCTTCTTTTATTTTGGTTCCGTAGTCGGACCTTGATTGTATCTGGATGATGTAATGCTTTATTCATGTAATTGTGTGAAGTGGCGATTGTAAGCCAACTATGTATCTTTTTCCCTTATGTATTACATGGGTTGTGTGAAGATTACCTCACTTGCGACATTGCTTTCAATGCGGTTATGCCTCTAAGTCGTGCTTCGACACGTGGGAGATATAGCCGCATCGAGGGCGTTACATAAACGCTCTTATATTAGTTTACGGAGGGAGTACATTTGTGTGCTAATTAGCGAGATTGCTAGTATCCATCTGGTAAGGACAAAAAAAAAGCATTGAGTTGATTTTGTCCCCGAAAGGAGCTATTGATATTTTTTAGAACATAAATGAGTACTTCTACCGGGAACTCAAAGGAATTAGCTTTAGTTACGGTTGACGAAAATCCTAGCGAAAAAATATAGGATGAGAATATATTGAGTAATCATGAAAATGCTACTAATTCACCTAATAATACAAAAAATATAGGTGTCGATTGACAGCTTTTACTGTGAATATATGACCTGATTTATAAATAGTTGAGATGACAAGGCAACATATGTTTAGTGTTCTGAGTATTTATTTGGAATCAAAATATGAAAAAAAAATACTTCAAATTTTATGTGGTTTGAGGGGCCCTTTTATGTTGTCCTGCCCTGGGCCCCCGAAATCTTAGGACCTACCCTGCTTGGATGTTACGTAGCGCTACAAGCCACTAAGTGACTGTTGGGTTTGTCATAAAATAGGAAAAAGTCCAAAACAAACCTTAAACTTGTATACAAAAGCTAAATCGAACCCCAAACTTTCAATCCAAGAAATTAGCACACCGAACTTTTTGATACCGTTCTATTTTAAACCTTGAGGGCGTTTAACTGGTATTTGCTGACGTGGCAAGGATCGTTGACTAGGCTGGCTCGTTCTGCTCTCTTTTTTCTTTGTTTTACATTTTCATAATGATAATAAAATTGTTTACATTTTCGTAATGAAAATAAATGTTTTTTTAAAATATACATGAACCCACTTTTCATATATTAGATGCGACAAGAATAGAAGGGACAGTGAGCTTGCGAGAGATCCCCAAGTAGCTACGGACGTGGAACTCGCGGCGGCCGGACATAGCCAATCGCCATGACGGCTGCTAGTCATTATAAATTGCACATAGCATATAATGACAGAGAGGAACGTTTATATATGAACACATTTTTTAAAACCGTTGAAACATTTCTTGAAAAAAATCTGAACAATTTAAAAATAACGAATATTTTTAACACAAATAATGTAAGAAATTCTAAAAAAATCGAAAATTTGACAGGGTAACGTTCTGTCAAATATACATTTTGTAAAACCATACGAACATTTTTTTACATTGTTTAAGAAAACATTTGTTCAGGTTTCAATATTTGTTGCATTTTTGCTAAAAATGTTTATGTTCCAAATAGTGTTCGTTTTTTCAAAATTGATTGTGTTTTCAAAAAAAATTGTTCTTTAGAAAAAATATTCAGATCTTTTAGAAAGTGTTCGCACTTAAAAAATGGATATTTCAAAAGTTATTCGGGCCTGCACGTTTCCAATATATGTTTGCCCTAACATATATTTTTCAAATCTTTTTTTGTGTGCCCAAATATACTTTCAAACCATACTAACACCCAATGCTTCTATTGGCGGGTGGAGTTTGAACCTCGTGGGTGCAAGTTCCATTACTCCAGAGTTAAATTTTTTGGGGGGTATTTTTACTTCTGTGTTACAAAAAAGGAAAAGAAAAATCGGGTTGTGTCTGTTGGGCCGGCCCAGTCACGAGCGCACTCAACTTTCGCGGGACTTGACGTGCCACGTAGATAATTCCTGTTTGGGAACACGCTCAAGGTTTAAAATGGACCGGGAATAAAGAGTTCGGTGTGCTGATTTCCGGGATTAAGAGTTCGGGGTTTGAGTTATCTTTCGCCTACAATTTCAAGGTTTAAAATAGGGCGCAACCAACTTGAGGAAAAAGAGCGGGGTTTTCCACATCTTTTTCGGATTTTTTATTTTTCTTTGCTTTTTTACCCTTTTTCTTTATATTTTTTTCTCTGTTTTCACATGTTTTTTTCTTTCTATTTCTTTGGTTTTCTTGGTTTCTTTCTCGGTTTTTACTAGCTGTTCAATTTTCTTTCTTTTTTTCGGTCTTTTTATTTCTCATTTTTCATTGGTTTCTTTGTTTTTCTCGGTTTTCACAGTTTTCTATACACACTTTTGGTATATCTAATCCATTTTTAATACAGGTTTAACATTTTTCAAATATAAGATTAACATGTTTTGAGTACATGTCAACATTTTTTCCATACATATTTAACATTTTATAAATGCTTCAATGACATTTCTCAAATACTAGATTAACATTTTTAATACATTGTCAATATTTTTCCTATACACATTTAGCATTTTTTAAATATTAGTTTACCATTTTTGAATATATGGTCAACACTTTTCTATACACATTTTAATTTTATAATCTTTGATAACATTTTAAATACTTGTTCAACATTTGTTTATAAAAATCTTGTATTAACATTTTTAAATATATACTTTTTTCATACGCATTGTATGTTTTTTGTATACATTTTTCTTATATATGACAAAAAAATCTCTAGAAAAATTTAACATTTTCAAATGCTTGACTAACATTTTTTAAAAGTTTTATTTAAAGTGTTCTTATAATGTATTTATTTTAAACGTTTGAAAGTATAAACAAATGTTTAAAAAAATAAAAAAAATGTGAAAAAAACAGGGTTAGGGCCTCATGCGCCCCTGTGCTGGCCCATCTAGCTCTCGGCTTGACGTGCGGATTCCGGCAAATCCTATTTGGTGCTGTAGGCGCCGGTTAACGAGCATTTTGTATTAACATTTTTTAAATATATACTTTTTTCATACGCATTGTATGTTTTCTGTATACATTTTTCTTATATATGACAAAATTTTCTCTAGAAAAATTTATCATTTTCAAATGCTTGAATAACATTTTTTAAAAGTTTTATTTAAAGTGTTCTTATGATGTATTTATTTTAAACATTTGAAAGTATAAACAAAAGTTTTATAAAATTAATTTTTTTGAAAAAAAACAGAGTTAGGGCCTCATGCGCCCCTGGGCTGGCCCATCTAGCTCTCGGCTTGACGTACGGCTTCTGGAAAATCCTATTTGGCGCTGCAGGCGCCGGTTAACATTATAATAAATCGCAAAAAACTGTGATGTAGGCAGGATTCAAACCAGCGACCTGCTAGTTTAAAGAACGCCACGACAACCACCAAGCCACCTACCTCAGGCTTGACTTATTGCCTTCTTTTGAGTTCATTTACTTACTCTTTTTTCGAACGATTTTGTTTGGTTTTTTCTTTTTTTTTTCTTTATTCGTACACTTTTTGATAAATGATAAATACGTGAGCTTTTGTCGTTTTTGCTATTTTTTTGGTAAAAATCGATGAACTATTTTCCAATTCGTGAACCTTTTTTGAATTCGATGAACTATTTTTTCAAATTCAATGAACTTTTTTTTAGTTCGATGAATTTTATCAAAATCAATGAACTTTTTTTCAAAACTCGTGAACATTTTTTCAAAACTTGTGAACTTTCATGAAAATCGATGAACTTTTTTCAAATGTATGAGCTCTTTTTGAAAATCGATGAACTTTTTTAGTTTTTCTTGAACTGTTTTATATTTCATGAACTTTTTCAAAAAATTCATGCACTTTTTTCAAACTTGTGAACTTTTTTATATTTGTTAACTTTTCTGGAATTAGTGAACTTTTCCAAATTTATGAACTTTCTCTCGAGTTAGTGAACTTCTTTCAATTAGATAAATTGCTCTGTACAATAACATAGTGTTGTGTCCTTCTTATTACGCATTTGCCTCTGATACTAACCACAAACGGCATGTTGCTCGAGTGGCTGGTGGCACCTGTACGTAAACCGGATATGGTGATTTCGAAACGTGCAGAGTGCAATATTTCTTGCGTTTTTTTTGTTGTTGAGGTTTTTGCGCTTGCTGGTCTGCACATTTCATGGGCCGGCCCAGCACGGGGCGCTGCAGGCGCCAGAAGCGCGAACGGGCGCCTGCAGCTCCGTATAGGACCTCCCGTGGCTTCCCTACGTCTCGCCATAACTGATAAGCGGGACATAGGCGCACCCTGTTTCTCCCCAAATCAAATTTGGCGCCTTCTGCAGCACTTAACGTGCATTTCGTTAACTGGCGCTGAATATCTTCTGTCTTGGGCCGGCCCATCTAAAATGCGCAACGGGAGAGAGCTTTTGCCATTTTTGGGAGGCTTCCCAGCCAGTTTGTTTTTTGATTTAGTCCCTTTCTATTCTTTTTTTTTGCTCTTTCTTCCTTATCCTTTTACCTTTTCTTTAGTTTATTTGTATTTGTATATATTTATTTTACGTTTTCCTTTTTCAAAATGCATGAACCTTTCTCAAAATGTAGGAACCTTTTTTCAAGTTCAATGAACCTTTTTTAAAAATGGATGAACTTTTTTTCAAGATCATTGAACTTTATAAAATTTGTTAACATTTTCTTCAAATTTGACAATTTTCTTTCAAAATCAATGAACTTCTTTAGCATATTGATGAACTTTTTTCAAATTTTCTAAAATTGATATTTTCTTTCAAAGTCAATGAACTTGTTTCCAAAATCGATCAATTTTTTTAATTTGTGAACCTTTTTTCAAAGTCGCTGAACATATTTTCGAATCGATGAACGTTTTATCAAATTTGCGTTTTTCAATTATTCAAACCCTCTTCATTTTTTTTCAAACTTGAACGGTCAAAGCTGCAAAATGAGTCAATTGGCACGATCTCCCTAGAAAGAGGTTTTTTAGACAATACGACTGACGGAGTGGAACGGGCGACCAACTTTGCTTTTGCAGGGTCGGCCCGCTACGCTTCGCGTATGAGTGCAAGGAGCAGCAAGTCACGCAGAAGGCGGCAAAGAGGATGTCTCATTTTTTTTCCAGATATCCTATTTGACGTATTTTGCGTCGAACTTGCGCCCATTCGCATAGAGCTGGCGATCGAGCAGTGACCTGGGCTGGCCTATTAATGTGCTGCAACGTTTCCAGTTTTGGAAACCTTCTAGAATTTCCCAGCCAATTTTTTCTCGTCTTGCGAACCTTCTAGAAAGTTCCTTGCAATGATTTTCCAGTTTCTTTTTTGTTTTACACTGTTTTTCATTTTTTTTCCTTTTTCTGTTTATTTTTTTTCTTTTTTTTCTTTCTCGATTCTTTTTAATTTCAAGTTTATTTTTCTTATTTTTAAAAATTTCTGATTTCCAATATTGTTCGGAACTTAAAAAATGTTTGTACTTCTAAAAATCATTTCCATTTTTAAAAAATGGTTGTGTTTTCAAAAATTCAGATAATGTTCGCATTTTGGGAAAAATGTTCTAGAATTTGAAAAAGAAGTTCTCATTTTTCAATAATTGATCAGGACTCTTTTTTTCAAATTTTTCACAAAATTTCTAATATTGACCGGGATTTCAAAAAATGTGCGTGTTTTCAAAAATTGCTCACAAATTTCACTTTTTTTCACTTGTTTATTCACGTATTCAAAAATTGTTTGTGTTCCAAGTTTGTTTTGAACTTTCAAAATTGTTCTCCATTTTGTTCTAAGATTTCGAAATATGTTCGTGATTTTACAAATTGTTCCTGTTTTGAAACTTTGTTCACAAATTTGAAAAAATGTTCATGTTTACCAAAAAAGTTCCAAAATTCCAAAATGTGTTCGCCATTTCCGGAAATTGTTCATAAGCTCGAAAAAAACTCAAATTTTGGGATATTTTTTGGGATTATTTCAAATAGTGTTAACTCTGCTACTGCTATTAGTTTTTAATCCTTGCGATGTATATTTGTCATCAGATCTCTTTCGCCGTAGTGGCTAGAAGCGGGCGCACATGAGTTGGCATTTGACGTTTGAATCCTAGGTATCGCGAACAACCTTTTTGCTATTTTTCACCATCGTGTTCACGGCGCACCGCAATGGGCCGGCCATATTGCGATGGGGCATGTATTTCCCATAGAATGCGGCACATAGGAGCTCCCCTGTTTTTCTCCCTTCTGGCTGCAACATAGGGAAAATCCTCTAAGCCGCATTATACGGCAGATTGTCAACCAAACACACCGGCAATGAACAACTTGGGCCAACCCATAACATGGATTCCTTGTTTTAATTTTTGGAATCTTTCAGAAGAGTCCTACCGGTTTTTTTGGTTTTGGAACCTTCTAGGGGGCGTTCCTAAACCGTTTTTTTTTTACTTTCCTTTTTCTTTTTCCAATTTTCTTCTTTTATATCCATTTTTCTTTTTCCTTTGTCCTATTTATTTTTTCCTTTTTGTTTTATTTGTTTCCAAAAAACATTTTTGAAACTGTTTCTAAACTTAATAAAATGGTTTTGTTTTTCAAAAGTTGTTCAATACTTCAAAAAATATTCCTTTTTTCAAGTTGTATTCAAAAATTTAAAAATGGTTTACTTTTTCAAAAAATGCTTGGGAATTAAAAAATCTTTGCACTTTCAAAAATTCTTTCGAAGTTCGAAATTTTTCCTATTTTGAATTTTGTTCGCCAGTTCAAAAAAAATCTAGCTTAAAAAATTTGTCCACAAATCCAAAAAATTTGTTTTTTTCAAGTTTTGTTTGGAGTTTCTGAAATAGTTTAGAATTTTTAAAATTGTTCACTATTTTTAGAAAAATAAGAATTTTCAAAAGTTGGTCACGTTTGTGAGAAATTGTTCGTAAAGTCAAAAAAAATCTTGAATTTTGTTGAAATTGTCTGTGAATTTTCAAGAAGTGTTTAAGATTTTTGTCGCGCCGAACATCTTCCTGTACAGCTAGTCTATTGCAGTGTCTAGCAGCGCGCGTGCATCACTGGGCGTGGTTTGTTTGATTCCCAGCTTAGCATGCTTCTTTTATTTGCAATTTTTCACCTCACGAACATGATACCACTGGAAATGGGTCGGCCCAGGTGAGATGCCCCTGTGCGAATCGCCGACTCCTTTGCTCCAATGAGTGGCATATAGGTGGTCCCTCAACATTGCCTAGTGGCCCAATCGTCTTTTATCTAGTGGTCCAGCCCCAGCCTAATTGAAAATTCTGTACTGGACCTAAGGGCAATCATACGTCACTACATTAGCGCTGATCAATCTAACTGACACTTCCAGACTCACGGTTCTCACCGCTAACATGCCCCACAACTGCACGGCAGCAAGGGTATCGGTCGTGGTGGCGTGTCGGCATGTGACGGTGCCGCGCATGCATCCAGAGTGGAGATTGAGCCGAAGCATCGGCTCATTCGCCAATCAACACATCTATTTTCCAGATATATTTTTCTAAATTTTGTTCCGTCTAATGTGATCTCGTTATGATCTTCTCGATCAACTCTTGGATGGTTGTATAACATTCAATTCTATGGAGGTGCTTCAGAGTTGTTTGTTGGTAAAATAATCTTTCATTTTTTAGACGTTGACATTAGTAGTATTGGGCGTGAATTTATTTTGATGAATTGGTACTAGTATTCACTTAACATTTTCGTATTAACATTGACCATTTTTGTATATACATTAATTTTTTAATTACTGGATGGCCATTTTTCTTATATATGGTAAATATTTCAAATATATGGTGAACTATTTTTTAATATATTTTACTTTTAATAGTTTTTAAATATCTAATTCCAAAAAAAACTGAGTTTCGTTGTTAGAAAACCAAAGAGAAAAAAAAGAAGAGTAAAAACCCGCTCATGGGAGAAGTGGGCTACCCATTTGCCCTGGCTTTAGGCAGAACCACCCCTCTTTGATGCCGATAAGCATCCAATAGGAGCTCTTCCTCTCAATATCACCAGATCGGAGGGGCTGTTATATAGCGCTCGCTGCTAGCATTATGCTCCATCCAAACCCTATTCAAGGCCTTAAGCGCCAGCTACTAGTGTTCTCGCAACCTGGGGCACACCCTCGTTCGACCTTGGGCTCGACCCTTTTTACCTTATTTTTATATCACTCTCTACCTACACCAGGCATGCAGCTTCTGTTCGGCCGGTCGATGTAGTTTTTCCCTACCCTTTTGAGGAGCCTTCTTGAAGGTTCCACCGGTATTTTATGGAGCGGTCCATCCCTGGTTATTTCAGGATGAGTTTTGTATGGTTTTTATTTCTCTTTTTTCTTTTCCCTTTTCCTTTTCCTATTTGTCATTTTACCTTTTTCCATTTCATGAACCATTTTCAAAAATCACGAACTTTTCTTAGATTCGTACGGATTCAAATTCATAAAAAATTGAACTTTTTCAAATACGTGAACATTTTTTCAAATTCATGCCTGCAGATTTTCCCAATTAGTAATCTTTTTTCAAATCCATATAACTTTTTTCAACTCAACAAACTTTTTTCGAATTAGTGGACTTTTCCTTAATTCATGAATATTTTTCAAAGTTGCAATTTTGTATCATTTTGCTTGCACGTTTCTTTAATTCTTGAGGTTTTTTCCAAATTTGCTAACTTTTAAAAAAAATCCAAGAATTATTTTTTAAAGTCAGGAACTTTTTCAACTGTGTGATGTTTTTATCGAAGTCAAGATTCAATGGTGAGCTTTCAATGGGACAATAGACAACTGGTTAGCAGCCAATGTTCGATCAGTCAACTAGTTAGAGAATGAAGAAATACGACAGATCAAACGAATTTTAAAAATGTTCATGAAATACAAAAAAGTTAGCAATTCTAAAAAAGTTCATGAATTCAATTTTTTGCAATATTCAAAAAATGTTTATAAATTTTAAAACTTTGTGAATTTAATTTTTTATGACGATTCAAAAATGATTTCTAAATTCTAAAACTGTTAGAAAAATTCAAATAAACGTTCACTAATGCAGAAAACTTTCATGAATTTACAAAATGTTCATGAGTTTGAAAAATATTTTGCAATATGAATAATTATGATAAATTTAATGAACATTCATAACTTTAAAGAAATCACAATGTTTTTTAAAATGTTTATGTAAAGTTCAAGAAAGAGCATGACTTTGAAATAAAAAATGTAAATAAAAGGAAGATAAGAAAAAGGGGAAATTAGAATGAAAAAACCCCCAAAATAAACACAAACAAAACATAGCATAAAAAACTAGAAAGAAGAAGAAAACCAGCAGAAATACAAGTAGGAAAAAAACCTGGCCCAATAGGTTTCTTCAAACCGGCTAGGAAACTCGAGAGCAGTTAACGAAGGAGTACTGCTTTGGGAGCCCCGCAAGGGTCACCTGAGGTGGGCTGAGAGCGCGCCAACTCTCAGCCGCCGCAACATGTCGCGCTATGGGTGCTCCCTTCAATTTTTCTGCACGTGTGTTCCTCTTTTTAGATGGTTTATTCGGCTTTTCGGTTTTTCACCAGTCTTTCTTAGGTTTTGGACACAATTTTTTTAAAATACATGTTTTTCCCCTTCCATGAGAGACATAGTCGTGGCTCTAAAAAAAATGCATTTTCTTTTTTTTTCCTTCCGCGAGAGGTACAGTCGTGCCTCCCGAAAAGGGAATTTTTTTTCCTTTTGCGAGAGGCACAGATTTGCTTCCACGAGAGGCACAGTCGTGCCTCTTGGAAACGACAAAAATGTGTTTTCATTATTTTCCTTCTGCGAGAGGCAAAGTCGTGCCTCTTGGGAACGAAAAAAATAAATTTCCTTTTTTTCTTCTACAAAAGGCACGAATTTGCTTCCGCGAGAGGCACAGTCGGGAAAAAAAATGTATTTTCTTTTTTTTCTTTTGCGAGGGGCACGGATTTGCTTCCGCGAGAGGCACAATTGTGGCTCTCGGAAACGGAAAAAACGCGGTTTCTTTTTCCCCCTTATGTGAGAGGCACAGATCTGGTTCTACGAGTGCTTCTAGAAAACGAAAAAAATGTGTTTTCTTTTTCATTTTTCTTCTTTCCTTAGAGGCACAGATTTGCTTCCGCGAGAGACACGGTCATGCCTCTTTCAGAAAGGAAAAAAAGTGCTCCTGGTTCGTTTTTGTGTCCCATTCTGTCATGAAAAAATTTCGTCAAAACCTATCAACATAGGATCTAGTTTGATGATCTTGACGCGAGGAATCCAACGGTGAAAATAGTTCAAGATTTGGACGCACGGTTCAAAAGACAAAATGTTTTGAATAAACGGATCTACGAAAAAAGGAAAAACTCCTAGATTGCGATAAGTGAAGCAGATGCACTGTGCCATTTATCGCAATCTGGGAAGGTGGGAGTGACCTTTGCAAAGAGTGTTCCATAGTTAGTGATTTCGAGGAAACTCTCAAAAACTTCGCAAAACCCGCTTGAGAAAAGTTGTATGGTAGCCCTTGATGGCCCGGCCTACGCCCGTGATCCCGTGGGCGATAGCAGTCGCTAGGGCTATATGTCGCCCGTGGCGACTCCTAGTAGTAATCTCCTAAAGGCGACAACTAGCGAGCTGGCTCATTACCGCGGTTCACTCGTTGCGTTGTATGTTCGATCAACTTCTGTTTTCTTCGAGTTTTTCTTTATCATTTTTTTCTTTTAGTTTTTTCATCTGTTTTTTCTTCATTCTACTTTGGTTTTCTTTACTTTCTCTTTGATTTTTTAATTTTTTCTTTCTTTCTTCATTATGCTTTGTTTTCCTTTTTGTTTTCTTCTTGGTTTTCTTGGTTATACTTTGTTGTTTCTTTGCTTTCTCGTTGAATATTTTTTCAAATACATGATTAATATTTTTCTCAAACACATGTCTAGTGTCAACTTTTTTGCATACACATTCTACATTTTCTATATACACGACTTTATATTTAGCCGTCTAACATTTTCCAAATACATGATTAACAATTTTCAAAACTTATATCTTTTATGTATACTTTTTTCCATACATGTACAATTTTTGTGTACATTAGGCACATTTTATATACACATTTAATTTTTTAAATACATGATTAACATTTTTAAAATACACTATATTCTTTTATGTCTATTTTTCCATACACATTGTGCATCTGTTATACATCTGGAACATTTTTGTATACACACTTTGCATTTCTTAAATACATGATTAACATTTTTTAAAACACATTATATTTTTTGATAGCTACCTTTTTGCATACACATTGTATATTTTTTGTGTACATCAGAAAAAAAATTATGTACATGTTTAAAATTTGAAATACATGGTCAACATTTTTTCATATGTAAATCTATTTTTTTGCATACACATTGTACAATAACTATATACACCATAAACATTTTTTATACACATTTAACATTTTTCAAATGCATGATTTCTTTAAATTTGCATGTAAAGTGATTGTTATAATAGGTATATTTAGAATATTTGAAAATAGAGACAAAAGTAAAAAAGCAAAAAACGAAAGCAAAAATGTGAAAACGAAGATGAAAAGAGAGCGTTGAAGGCCTGTGGTCCGCACTGGGCAGGCGCACTCTGGCAGCATCTTGAGGCGAGACATGCGAGAGATAGTCGCGCCGGTCTTAGGTATCTCTTCCTGACCCCTAAAAAAGGTATCCCTTTGTGGAAGCAGAAAATAGCGCCGCCACCATGAAAACTGCTTGCCGGCAGAGGATAGGTAGGCGGGGGTCGTTGTTCTGCCGCTGGAAACCCGGGGCGGCCGCCGTGCCTCGCCCCTATGGTGGATCCACCATGGACTCCCATCACGTTTGGCTTGGGGAAAGTTCTGGTTGTATTATTATACTAGTGTACCTTCTATCCTCACCGTCCATTTTTGCACCAAAGTCCGTGCAAGCAAACTTCTCTTATTGTTTCTTCCAAATAAAAGAACATTTGGACTCAAAACATTGTAGATCAACATACACAAGTACTACCATGTGCAGAAAAGTTTTCGGATTTTTTTGGCACAACATATTTAAAAAATGATACAACTCATTCAAAATTAAAATTTTGACAAATTTATGTGTCTTAAAAAAATCAAAAACTTTTATACAAAGAGTGGCACTTGTGTATAGCCGATGTGCAAAATTTCAAGTTCAAATGTTTTCTTGTTTGGGAGAAACAAAAGAAAATCTATATAAAGATAGCACGAATCTTGACGCAAATTGAATGGTCTAGATAGATGATACATTGGTACTGTAGTACAACAAATCCACACTCTTTGGCTTCCTACAAATCTTCTCCCTCGGTGTTGCTTCTCTCCCTCTTTTATCCCTTCTAGCACAACATATGTGCTCCCTTCGTTTCCTTTTGGTCTGTATATAAAATTTGTCCGAAGTCAAATTTCGTAAAGTTTGACCCACTTATTAATAGGGAAAAATATCGATGAAATCAATACCACTGGATGCAGGGTGAAATTAGGTTTCATAGTTTATAGTTTTAGTGCCGTAGATGTTGATATTTTTTAATATAAATTTGGTCAAACTCTGCGTAGTTTGACTTCAAGCAAATTTTATATGTGGAGTAAAAAGAAACGAAGGAAGTATGTTCGAACTAAAGAGGGGCGACCTAGTTAAGATCGGTTGCTTCCGTCCCACTTTGTTCAAACCCTAAGCTATATATGTGTCCCTTGCATATATATACATATATGTAGCTTTAACTACATCATCCATCTATCAAAACATATCGATCGCCTCATCCATCCATCAGACAAATACTCCTACCAACTAAACTTTGACACCCAACGTTGTGACAGAATTCCGCTCAGGTTTGGCTGTCCAAGAAGTTTGGTTGGTGTGGTTGCACCACACAAACTGGCTGTGGCGCCGCCTACGTTTGTAAAATCGCATACATGCATGCAGTGGAGAAGATAACCAGATGTTCCTGTCAATATACTGCAATTAATCATGCAAACTCCTTCATGGGCGCAGGTGTACTAGCCAGGAGGCCAGATCACACCGAACGCTCTGAATATAATTGTTCTTGTTGACTTCTAAATGAGAGTTTGAGAAACAGTGAATTTGGTATTCTTGAGCGAGAAGATTAATATTGGTTGGGTCTTTCTTTGCAAAAAGGTTTAGGAACCTCACAAGTAATGAATGAGCACGATGCTTTTACATTTCCCGGTGGGTCGGGTGAGCTTATCAGTTTGATCAAAGCAATCTCGCCAGGCAATACATTTCACCAGATATTGTCAAATCTGTAGTACCGTGAAGTACCTAGCTAATATATATATCTCTTTCAGATTAATTGTCAGGTTGTTATGATCTCCTTTTCCTTTTTGTGGCACTAGATTTTTTTAGCAATGATATGACTTTATCGCTCCCTCCCCCTCGTATCGCTCCAGGGCTTCCTCGATCGCTCCCTCCAGGGCGATCAGGGGGCCAACCCCAGCGCCCCGGCTGCCGCCCCCGCCCCCTCTCCTCCACCTCGTCGTCCCCAGAGACATGCGCCGGCTAAGCCCGAGCGCCGACGGTGATGGGGACGACGGGGATCTAGGTTGCAGCCCCGCGGTCTGGAGGGACCGGTGGTGCGAGATCGCCCTTTGGTCTTCGTCTTTCCTAGTGGTTTGGCGCTGCTCCGGCGACTACGTGGGGAGGGCGGATCAGGAGGGGATGTGGCCATTGTTGAGTAGTCGGTGGCGCCTCCGGTCAGATCTTATCTGGCTGGTGCCGCTGGCGGTGGTGGCTATCTCCTCCGTCGGAGGTGGTTGGCAAGAGGCTGGATGGTCAGATCTTGAGATCCGCCATCTAGTTCCGGCTGCGAGTCAGGAAGACATAGTTGCCGGTGAAAACCGAGCCGTTGGTAGGCGATGTCGACATTCTACGTTGTTACCATGATGAAGGCATCATCGTGTAACTATTGTCGACCCACTCGTGCTGCTCGGGGGGAACCCGAGGATCTGGTCTTTCAGATCGGACGATGGCGGTACTGCGGTGTTGTTTTCTCTCTTGGGAGCATTGTCTGTGGAGCAGAGCTGAAAGACAGAGGCAAGAGGTGGAGCGGCTTTGTCTTGCACAGAGCTTTCAGTGGAGATGTCATGCCATGCGTGACCGACACGTGCTACGCTGTGTCATGCCTGGTCGGCAGGTGCTAAGCACGTCAGATCTTCCAGAATCTTCGTGTCTGGACGGACGAGCACGGGGCGGTGGCGCCGTGGTGGCGTTGGCGGATGGACGGACTGGCAAGGATGATGCAGATCTCTCTCCTAAAGATGGGTCAGCGGTTCGATGATGATGACAGCGTCTAAAACATGTGCATGTGGTGTACACTTTAGGTTTGTTGCACCGACTGTCGGTTTCAATACGTTATTTGGAGGGATCAACGACGGCACCGATTTTAAATATGAGGAGTGAGATCACTCCACATTATCGAGTTTTGTAGGTGTGAGTAGTGGCTTCAAGTTGCTTGATATATGTTCTTGTTAGATCTATATGAAATAATAAATAAAGATGGCCGTATGCATCAATTGATGCTCATGGAGGCGCGATTTCGGCTCGCTCTAGTGCTTGTAGTCATTTCTAGATGATTTATGAAACTGGACGTAATTTTTACCTTATATGTTCTATATACTACCTTAAAAGTTCATGAAATGGCGAACTAACATGTGGTTGGATAGTTAGGAGGACAGTGGTATCCCAAGGCTATCAAGGTTTAAGTTCTGGTGCTCGCATTATTCCTGAATTTATTTCAGGACTTCTAGTGATGTGTGTTCAATGGGAGGAGGTGTTCCCGTCGACTACAAAGACGTTTGTGGCGACTTTGTCAATCTCAAGATGACGTGTGTAAAGGCATATTTATCGCCAAGGTGTTTTGGTGATTGATGACAATGCTTTTGCGGACTAATCGTGTGCGTTGAGTTCTTTCAGAGATTCATCCTTTGGCACGAGACGATTACCTCCCCTCGGTGTTTTATTCAAGACGGTGTAGCTCCTTCATTTCTCTGGTGGTGGACTAGTTTCGTAGGAGTCACCGTACTATCAAGAGGGGATCCGCTTTGGTAAGGCTAGGGTGGAATCAACACGTACACATCCTTATCACACCCAATGTTCCTTTCCGCTTCATTGGAGCTATCTTTCCTCTCCTTGCCCTTTGTCTGTCCCAAATGTAGTACCGTGGTCCTCAGCGGTAGTACCGCCAAAGCACGTCAAGCGGTAGTACCGCTCCCCGAGCGGTAGTACCGCTTGCGGTCTTCGGCCGTAGTACCGCAGTGGTTCCGGGCTACTACCGCCTCGACGCGAGACCGCTGTTTTTCGTGTCGGGTTTTACGGTACTTCCGCGGTAGTACTGCTCTGGGTCCAGGACCCTGCAACCCTCGTGAGCGCGGCAGTACCACTGGGAGGGAACAGTAGTACCGCTTGTTCAGCGGTAGTACCACCCTGCCCAAGCGGTAGTACCGCTCTGCGCGTGGCTGTTTGGGAGGGGGGTAACGGTTGGATTGTTTCCCCCACTATATAAAGGTGTCTTCTTCCCCAAAGTTGATTTACCTCTTCCCCCAAAAGCTCCATTGTTGCTCCAAGCTCCTTTTTCGCCCGATCTCTCTCCCTAGCCAATCAAACTTGTTGATTTGCTCGGGATTGGTTGAGAAGGCCCCGATCTACACTTCCACCAAGAGAAATTTGATTCCCCCCACTAATCCCAAGCGGATCTTGTTACTCTTGGGTGTTTGAGCACCCTATGTTGGGGAACGTACTAATTTCAAAAAAAAATTCCTACGCACACGCAAGATCATGGTGATGCATAGCAACGAGAGGGGAGAGTGTCGTCTACATACCCTTGTAGACCGAAGCGGAAGCGTTGACACAACGTAGAGGAAGTAGTCGTACGTCCTCCTCGCGATCCAACCGATCCCAGTGCCATTACTCCGGCACCTCCGAGTTCTTAGCACACGTTCAGCTCGATGACGATCCCCGGGCTCCGATCCAGCAAAGCGTCGGGGAAGAGCTCCGTCAGCACGACAGCGTGGTGACGATCTTGATGAACTACCGACGCAGGGCTTCGCCTAAGCACTGCAACGATATGACCGAGGTGGAATATGGTGGAAGGGGACACCGCACACGGCTAAGGAACGATCTCAAGGATCAACTTGTGTGTCTTTGGGGTGCCCCCTGCCCCCGTATATAAAGGAGGGAGGGAGGAGAAGGCCGGCCTAGGGAGGAGGCGCGCCATAGGGGAGTCCTACTCCCACCGGGAGTAGGATTCCCCCTTTCCTAGTCCAACTAGGGATCCTTCCATGTATTAGGAGTAGGAGACTAGGAAGGGGAAGAGAGAAGGGAAGGAAGGAGGGGGTGCGGCCCCTCCCCTAGCCCAATTCGGACTAGGGCAAGTGTTGGAAATATGCCCTAGAGGCAATAATAAAAGGATTATTATATTTCAATGTTCATGATAATTGTCTTTTGTTCATGCTATAAATGTATTATCCGGAAATCGTAATACACGTGTGAACACTTAGACCCAATGAGTCCCTAGTGAGCCTCTAGTTGACTAGCTCGTTGTGATCAATAGATAGTCATGGTTTCCTGACTATGGACATTGGATGTCGTTGATAACGGGATCACATCATTAGGAGAATGATGTGATGGACAAGACAATAATAAGCATAGCATAAAAGATCGTATAGTTCGTTTGCTAGAAGCTTTGCCAATGTCAAGTATCTATTCCTTCGACCATGAGATCGTGTAACTCCGGTTACCGTAGGAGTGCCTTGGGTGTATCAAACGTCACAACGTGGCTGGGTGACTATAAAGGTGCATTACGGTATCTCGAAAGTATCTGTTGGGTTGACACGGATCGAGGCGGGATTTGTCACTCGTATGACGGAGAGGTATCTCTGGCCCACTCGGTAATGCATCATCATAATGAGCTCAATGTGACCAAGGTGTTGTACGGGATCATGCATTACTGATGCGAGTAAAGTGACTTGCCGAGGAACGAGGCCGAACAAGGTATTGGGATACCGACGATCGAGTCTCGGGCAAATAACGCATCGATTGACAAAGGGAATTGTATCTGAGGTTTGATCGAATCCTCGACATCGTGGTTCAACCGATGAAATCATCGAGGAGCATGTAGGAGCCAACATGGATATCGGATCCCGCTGTTGGTTATTGCCCGAGAGTCGTCTCGGTCATGTCTGCGTGTCTCCGAACCCGTAGGGTCTACACATAAGGTTCGGCGACGCTAGGGTTAGCGAGGAAGTCAAGTATGTGACTACCGAATGTTGTTGAGTCCGGATGAGATCCGGACGTCACGAGGAGTTCGGAAGGTCCGGAGGTAAAGAATAATATATAGGAAGTGGTGTTTGACCATCGGGAAAGTTTGGGGTTTCGGTAAATCTGGGACCACCGAAGGGTCCCGGGTCCACCGGTGGGGCCACCTATCCCGGAGGGCCCCATGGGCTGAGAGGGAAGGAACCAGCCCACAAGGGTGCAGTGCGCCCCTAGGGTCCACCCCTGCGCCTAGGGTTGAAACCCTAGGGGTGAAGCGCCCACCGGCTTGGGGTACTCCACCCCCTTGGCCGCCCCCCAGGAGATTGGATCTCGAGGGCCGCCCTACAGGGGCCTATATAAAGGGGGGGAGGGAGGGGGGCTGCTGTACACAACTCCCAAGGCGCAGCCCCTCCTCTCCCCAACACATCTCTGTTGGAAATATGCCCTAGAGGCAATAATAAAAGTATTATTATTATATTTCCTTGTTCATGATAATTGTCTTTTATTCATGCTATAACTGTATTATCCGGAAATCGTAATACACGTGTGAATACATAGACCACAATATGTCCCTAGTGAGCCTCTAGTTGACTAGCTCGTTGTGATCAACAGATAGTCATGGTTTCTGACTATGGACATTGGATGTAGTTGATAACGGGATCACATCATTAGGAGAATGATGTGATGGACAAGACAATCCTAAGCATAGCACAAAGATCGTGTAGTTCGTTTGCTAGAGCTTTTCCAATGTCAAGTATCTCTTCCTTAGACCATGAGATCGTGTAACTCCCGGATACCGTAGGAGTGCTTTGGGTGTATCAAGCGTCACAACGTAATCGGGTGACTATAAAGGTGCACTACGGTATCTCCGAAAGTGTCTGTTGGGTTGACACGGATCGAGACTGGGATTTGTCACTCCATGTAAATGGAGAGGTATCTCTGGGCCCACTCGGTAGGACATCATCATAATGTGCACAATGTGATCAAGGGGTTGATCACGGGATGATGTGTTGCGGAACGAGTAAAGAGACTTGCCGTAGCGTGATTGAACAAGGTATCGGTATACCGACGATCGAATCTCGGGCAAGTAAAATACCGCTAGACAAAGGGAATTGTATACGGGATCGACTGAGTCCTTGACATCGTGGTTCATCCGATGAGATCATCGTGGAACATGTAGGAGCCAACATGGGTATCCAGATCCGCTGTTGGTTATTGACGGGAGAACGTCTCGGTCATGTCTACATGTCTCCGAACCCGTAGGGTCTACACATAAGGTTCGATGGCGCTAGGGTTATAAAGGAAGCTTGTATGTGGTTACGAATGTTGTTGAGTCCGGATGAGATCCGGACGTCACGAGGAGTTCGGAATGGTCCGGAGGTAAAGATTTATATATGGGAAGTCTGTTTTGGTCACCGAAAAGTTTGGGGTTTATCGATGTGTCTGGGACCACCGGAGGTCGAGGGTCCACCAAGTGGGGCCACCTGCCCCAGAAGGCTGCGTGGGCCAAGTGTGGGAGGGACCAGCCCCTAGGTGGGCTGGGCGCCCCACCAAGGCCCAAGGCGTGGGAAATGAAGGGAGGGCAAAACCTAGGTCGAGATGGGCCTTAAGGCCCACCTAGTGGGCGCCTCCCCCTCTCTCCCCCTCTGGCCGCCACCAGATGGGATCTGGGGGGCTGGCCGCCGCCCCTTGGGGTGGGAAACCCTACAGGGGGCGCAGCCCTCCTCTCCCCTATAAATAGTGAGGCCTAGGGGCTGCCCGAGACACAGAATACACGTGATTCGGTCTCGCCTTTGGTTGCAGCTCTCTCTCTCTCCCAAGTACTCCTCCTCTCCCGTGGTGCTTAGCGAAGCCCTGCTGGATTGCCACACTCCTCCATCACCACCACGCCATTGTGCTGCTGCTGGAGGGAGTCTTCCTCAACCTCTCCCTCTCTCCTTGCTGGATCAAGGCGGGGAGGCGTCGCCGGCTGTCGTGTGTTGAGCGCGGAGGTGCCGTCCGTTCGGCACTTGATCATCGGTGATTTGAATCACGGCGAGTACGACTCCATCAACCCGTTCACTTGAGCGCTTCCGCTTAGCGATCTACAAGGGTATGTAGATGCACTCTCCTTCTACTCGTTGCTGGTTTCTCCATAGATAGATCTTGGTGACACGTGGGAAAATTTTGAATTTACGCTCGTTACCCAACATGGCATCATGAGCTAGGTCTATTCGTAGATTCTTTGCACGAGTAGAACACAAAGTAGTTGTGGGCGTTGATGTTTCTCAATATGCTTACCGTTACTAGTCCAATCTTGTTTCGACGGTATTGTGGGATGAAGCGGCCGGACCGACCTTACGTACACTTCGTGAGGCGAGTTCCACCGATTGACATGCACCGTGCATAAGGTGGCTAGCGGTGCCGCCTCTCCACTTTAGTCGGAGCGGATTCGATGAAAAGGGTCCTTATGAAGGGTAAATAGCAATTGGCATATCACGTTGTGGTTTTTATGTAGGTAAGAAACGTTCTTGCTAGAAACCCATAGCAGCCACGTAAAACATGCAACAACAATTAGAGGGCGTCTAACTTGTTTTTGCGGGGTATGCTATGTGATGTGATATGGCCAAAAGAATGTGATGAATGATATGGGATGTATGAGATTGATCATGTTCTTGTAATAGGAATCACGACTTGCATGTCGATGAGTATGACAACGGCGGAGCCATAGGAGTTGTCTTTATTTATTGTATGACCTGCGTGTCATTGAACAACGCCATGTAATTACTTTACTTTATTGCTAACGGTAGCCATAGTAGTAGAAGTAATAAGTTGGCGAGACGACTTCATGGAACACGATGATGGAGATCATGATGATGGAGATCATGGTGTCATGCGGTGACGATGATGATCATGGAGCCCGAAGATGGACATCAAAGGAGCAAAATGATATTGGCCATATCATGTCACTATTTGATTGCATGTGATGTTTATCATGTTTATGCATCTTGTTTACTTAGGACGACGGTAGTAAATAAGATGATCCTTACAAAATTTCAAGAAGTGTTCTCCCCGACCGCACCGTTGCTACGAGTTAAATCGCTTCTAAGCACCACGTGATGATCGGGTGTGATGGATTCTTACGTTCACATACAGCGGGTGTAAGACAGTTTTACACAAAAAACACTTGGGGTTAACTTGACGAGCCTAGCATGTGCGGACATGGCCTCGGAACACGGAGACCGAAAGGTCGAGCATGAGTCGTATGGAAGATCGATCAACATGAAGATGTTCACCGATGAGACTAGTCCGTCTCACGTGATGATCGGACACGGCCTAGTTGACTCGGATCATGTAATCACTTAGATGACCGAGGGATGTCTATCTGAGTGGGAGTTCATAAGATGAACTTAATTATCCCGAACATAGTCAAAAGATCTTTGCAAATTATGTCGTGGCTCGCGCTTTAGTTCCACTGTTTAGATATGTTCCTAGAAAATATAGTTGAAAGTTGTGATGGCGATTATGCGGACGAGAAAGCTTATGTCCTTAATGCACCGCTCGGTGTCTTTGAACCCCAAACGTCGTTTGTGGATGTTGCGAACATCGGACATACGCTTTGATAACTACGTGATAGTTCGGTTAAATGGTTTAGAGTTGAGGCACCAAAGGCGTTTTCAAACGTCACGGAACATATGAGATGTTTGAGGGCTGAAATTGAGATTTCAGGCTCGTGCCCACGTCAAGAGGTATGAGACCTCCGGCGATTTTCTTAGCCTGCAAACTAAGGAGAAAAGCTCAATCGTTGAGCTTGTGCTCATATTGTCTCGAGTGCAACAATCACTTAAATCGAGTGGGAGTCGATCTTCCAGAGGAGATAGTGATGTTTCTCCAAAGTCATTGCCACCAAGCTGCTAGAGCTTCGTGATGAACTATAACATATCGAGGGATAGATATGATGATCCTTGAGGTATTAGCGATGTTTGACACATGAAAGTAGAAATCAGAAGGAGCATCAATTGTTGATGGTTGGTGAAACCACTAGTTTCAAGAAGGGCAAGGGCAAGAAGGGATACTTCATGAAGCGGCAAATCAGCTCTGCTCTAGTGAAGAAACCCAAGGTTGAACCCAAACCCGAGACTAAGTGCTTCGTAATAAGAGGAGCGGCAATGAAGCGGAACCACCCTAGATACTTGGTAGATGAGAAGGCTGGCAAGGTCGATAGAAGTATATTGGATATACATTATGTTAATGTGTACTTTACTAGTACTCCTAGTAGCACCAGAGGTATTAGATACGGTTCGGTTGCTAAGTGTTAGTAACTCGAAATAAAACCTACGGAATAAACGGAGACTAGTTAAAGGTGAGCTGACGATATGTGTTGGAAGTGTTTTCCAAGGTTGATGTGATCAAGCATCGCACGCTCCCTCTACCATCGAGATTTGGTGTTTGCGTTGAGCATAGACATGATTGGATTATGTCTATCGCAATCTGGTTATTCATTTAAGGAGAATAATGGTTACTCTATTTATTTGAATAATACCTTCAATGGTCTTTCACCGAAATGAATGGTTTATTGAATCTCGATCGTAGTGATACACATTTTCATGCCAAAAGATATAAGATAATAATGATAGTACCACTTACTTGTGGCCTTCGCCATGTAAGTCATATTGGTGTAAACGCATGAAGAAGCTCCATGTTGATGGATCTTTGGACTCACTCGTTTTGAAAAGTTTGAGACATGCGAACCATGTCTATTGGTGTATACGCATGAAGAAACTCCATGCGAGATGGATCGTTTGGACTCACTTGATTTTGAATCACTTGAGATATGCAAATCATACCACATGGGCAAGATGATTAAAAAGCCTCGGTTTTCGGTAAAATGGAACAAGATAGCAACTTGTTGGAAGTAACACATTTTGATGTGTGCAGTCCAATGAGTCTTTGAGGCATCTGATGAATATCGTTATGTTCTTACTTCACGAGATGATTCGAGTAGATGTAGAGTATATTTACTTGATGAAACACAAGTCTGAGTTATTGAATGGTTCAAGTAATTTCAGAGTGAAGTTGAAGATCGTCGTGACAAGAGGATGCAATGTCTATGATATGATCATAAAGATGAGTATCTGAGTTCGAGTTTGGCACACAATTAAGACATTATGGAAATTGTTTCACAATTAATACCACCTGGAACACCATAGTTTGATGGTGTGTCCGAACATCATAGTTGCACCCTATTGGATATGGTGCGTACCATGATGTCTCTTATTGAAATACCACTATCGTTTATGGGTTAGGCATTAGAGACAACCACATTCACTTTAAATAGGGCACCACGTAATTCCGTTGAGATGACACCGTATGAACTATGGTTTAGAGAAACCTAAGCTGTCGTTTCTTAAAGGTTTGGGGCTGCGACGCTTATGTGAAAAAGTTTCAGGTTGATAAGCTCGAACCCAAAACGGATTAAATGCATCTTCATAGGATACCCAAAACAGTTGGGCATACCTCCTAATTCAGATCCGAAAACAATAGGGATTGTTTCTTGAATCGGGTCCTTTCTCGAGGAAAAGTATGTCTCGAAAAGTTGAGTGGGAGGATGGTGGAGACTTGATATGGTTATTGAACCGTCACTACAACTAGTGTGTAGCAGGGCACAGGAAGTTGTTCCTGTGGCACCTACACCAGTTGAAGTAGAAGCTTATGATATTGATCATGAAACTTCGGATCAAGTCACTACCGTACCTCGTAGGGTGACAAGGATACGTCTTGTTTGAGTGAATGCGGTGATCTGTCTTGAAGGTCATGTTGCTAGACAACAATGAACCTCGAGCTATGGAGAAGCAATGGTGGGCCAAAATTCCAACAAATGGTTAGAAGCCATGAAATCCGAGATAGGATCCATGTATCATAACAAAGCATGAACCTTGGTGGACTTGCCCGATGATCGGCAAGCCATTGAGATAAATGGATCTTTGAGAAGAAGACGGACGTGGACGGTAATGTTACTGTCTCTGAAGCTCGACTTGTGGCGAAGAGTTTTTCACAAGTTCAAGGAGTTGACTACGATGAGATTTTCTCATCTGTAGCGATGCTTAAGTCCGTCAGAATCATGTTAGCATTAGCTGCATTTATGAAATCTGGCAGATGGATGTCGAAACGAGTTTCCTTACCAGTTTCGTAAGGAAAGGTTGTATGGGATACAATCAGAAAAGTTTTGTCGATCCTAAGGATGCTAAAAGGTATGCTAGCTCCAGCGATCCTTCTAAGGACTGGAGTAAGCATCTCGGAGTTGGAATGTGCGCTTTGATAAGATGATCAAAGATTTTGGGTTTATACAAAGTTTATGAGAGACTTGTATTTCCAAAGAAGTGAGTGGGAGCACTATAAAATTTCTGATGAGTATATGTTGTCGACATATTGTTGATCAGAAATGATGTGGAATTTCTAGAAAGCATATAGGGTTATTTGAAAATTGTTTTCAATGGAAAACTGGATTAGGCTACTTAAACAATAAGCATCAAGATCTGTAAGATAGATCAAAATGCTTAATATTACTTTCAAATGAGCACATGCCTTGACATGATCTTGAAGGTGTTCGAGATGGATCGGTCAAAGAAGGAGTTCTTGCACGAGTTGTAAGGTATGAAGTTAAGACTTAAAAGCTCGACCACGGCGAGAATAGAGAGAAAGGGCGAAGGTCGTCCCTATGATTAAGACGTAGGCTCTACAAGTATGCTATCTTGTGTACACTTTGAAGTGTGCCTTGCCATGAGTCGACTAGGGGTACAAGAGTGATCCAAGAATGGATCACAGACAGTGATCAAAGTTATCCTTAGTAACTAGTGTACTAAGGAATTTTCTCGATTATGGAGGTGGTAAAAGAGTTAAATCGTAATTGGTTACGTCGATGCAAGCTTTACACCTATCCGGATAGCTCGAGTAGAGATACTGGATACGTATAATGGAGCAATTTTAGAATAGCTCCAAGTAGAACGATCATTTGGAATAGCTCCAAATAGGCGTGGTAGCTACATCTAGGAGATGACATAGAGATTTGTAAAGCATACACGGATCTGAAAGGTTCGCACCGTTGACTAAAACCTCTCTCACAAGCAACATGATCAAACCTAAAACTCATTGAGTGTTAATCACATAGTGATGTGAACTAGACTCTTGACTCTAGTAAACTCTTGGGTGTTAGTCACATGGCGATGTGACACTGTGAGTGTTAATCACATGGTGATGTGAACTAGATTATTGACTCTAGTGCAAGTGGGAGACTGTTGGAAATATGCCTAGAGGCAATAATAAAAGTATTATTATTATATTTCCTTGTTCATGATAATTGTCTTTTATTCATGCTATAAGCTGTATTATCCGGAAATCGTAATACACGTGTGAATACATAGACCACAATATGTCCCTAGTGAGCCTCTAGTTGACTAGCTCGTTGTGATCAGCAGATAGTCATGGTTTCTGACTATGGACATTGGATGTAGTTGATAACGGGATCACATCATTAGGAGAATGATGTGATGGACAAGACAATCCTAAGCATAGCACAAAGATCGTGTAGTTCGTTTGCTAGAGCTTTTCCAATGTCAAGTATCTCTTCCTTAGACCATGAGATCGTGTAACTCCGGATACCGTAGGAGTGCTTTGGGTGTATCAAGCGTCACAACGTATCTGGGTGACTATAAAGGTGCACTACGGTATCTCCGAAAGTGTCTGTTGGGTTGACACGGATCGAGGCGATTTGTCACTCCATGTAAATGGAGAGGTATCTCTGGGCCCACTCGGTAGGACATCATCATAATGTGCACAATGTGATCAAGGGGTTGATCACGGGATGATGTGTTGCGGAACGAGTAAAGAGACTTGCGTAACGTGATTGAACAAGGTATCGGTATACCGACGATCGAATCTCGGGCAAGTAAAATACCGCTAGACAAAGGGAATTGTATACGGGATCGATGAGTCCTTGACATCGTGGTTCATCCGATGAGATCATCGTGGAACATGTAGGAGCCAACATGGGTATCCAGATCCGCTGTTGGTTATTGACCGGAGAACGTCTCGGTCATGTCTACATGTCTCCCGAACCCGTAGGGTCTACACATAAGGTTCGATGGCGCTAGGGTTATAAAGGAAGCTTGTATGTGGTTACGAATGTTGTTGAGTCCGGATGAGATCCCGGACGTCACGAGGAGTTCGGAATGGTCGGAGGTAAAGATTTATATATGGGAAGTCTGTTTTGGTCACCGGAAAAGTTTGGGGTTTATCGGTAACGTCTGGGACCACCGGAGGTCCCGGGGTCCACCAAGTGGGGCCACCTGCCCCAGAAGGCTGCGTGGGCCAAGTGTGGGAGGGACCAGCCCCTAGGTGGGCTGGGGCGCCCCCACCAAGGCCCAAGCGTGGGAAATGAAGGAGGGGGCAAAACCTAGGTCGAGATGGGCCTTAAGGCCCACCTAGTGGGCGCCTCCCCTCTCTCCCCTCGGCCGCCACCAGATGGGATCAGGGGGCTGGCCGCCGCCCTGGGGTGGGAAACCCTACAGGGGCGCAGCCCTCCTCTCCCCTATAAATAGTGAGGCCTAGGGGCTGCCCGGAGACACGAGAATACCGTGATTCGGTCTCGCCTTTGGTTCAGCTCTCTCCTCTCTCCCAAGTACTCCTCCTCTCCCGTGGTGCTTAGCGAAGCCTGCTGGATTGCCACACTCCTCCATCACCACCACGCCATTGTGCTGCTGCTGGAGGAGTCTTCCTCAACCTCTCCTCTCTCCTTGCTGGATCAAGGCGGGGAGGCGTCGCCGGGCTGTCGTGTGTTGAGCGCGGAGGTGCCGTCCGTTCGGCACTTGATCATCGGTGATTTGAATCACGGCGAGTGCGACTCCATCAACCCCGTTCACTTGAGCGCTTCCGCTTAGCGATCTACAAGGGTATGTAGATGCACTCTCCTTCTACTCGTTGCTGGTTTCTCCATAGATAGATCTTGGTGACACGTAGGAAAATTTTGAATTTCGCTCGTTACCCAACAATCTCCTCCTCCGTAGAGCTCGTGAAGCCACAGCCGAATCTTGCTTCTCCACCATCATCACGCCGTCGTCTTGCCGGTGGAGCTGTCTTCCTCAACCTCTCCTTCCCCTTGCTGGATCAAGAAGGAGGAGGCGTCGATCGTCCCGTGCGTGTGTTGAGCGGGAGGTGCTGTCCGTTCAGCACTTGGCATCGGTGATCTGAATCACGTTCGAGTCGACTCCATCATCACCTTGCAAGCTTCATGCGCGATCTACAAGTGGTATGTAGATGCAAACTCTCTCCGTTACTCGTTGCTTAGATGAACTCATAGATGGATCTTGGTGAAACCGTAGGAAAAATTTTAATTTTCTGCAACGTTCCCCAACAATGGCATCATGAGCTAGGTCTATCGTAGTTCTCTAATGCACGAGTAGAACACAATTTGTTGTGGGCGTTGATCTTGTCATCTTACTTGCCTCTACTAGTCTTTTCTTGCTCAGCGGTATTGTGGGATGAAGCGGCCCGGACCAACCTTACGTGCGCTTCGTGAGCCCGGTTCCACCGGTGACATGCACTAGTTGCATAAGGTGGCTGGCGGGTGTCTGTCTCTCCACTTTAGTTGGAGCGGAATCGATGAACAGGGCCCTTATGAAGGGTAAATAGAAGTTGACAAAATCACGTTGTGGTGATTCGTAGGTAAGAAAACGTTCTTGCTAGAACCCAATCGCAGCCACGTAAAAGATGCAAACAACAATTAGAGGGCGTCTAACTTGTTTTTGCAGCGATTGATCATGTGATGTGATATGGCGGAAGTTGTGATGAATGATGAATTGTGATGTATGAGATCATGTTCTTGTAATAGGATTCACGACTTGCATGTCGATGAGTATGACAACGGCGAGAGCCATAGGAGTTGTCTTTATTTTTGTATGACCTGCGTGTCATTGAAGAGCGCCATGTAAACTACTTTACTTCATTACTAAGCGCGTTAGTCATAGAAGTAGAAGTAGTCGTTAGCGTGACAACTTCATGAAGACACGATGATGGAGATCATGATGATGGAGATCATGGTGTCAAGCGGTGACAAGATGATCATGGAGCCCGAAGATGGAGATCAATGGAGCTTGATGATATTGGCCATATCATGTCACAACTATATAATTGCATGTGATGTTTATTATGCTTTTACATCTTGTTTACTTAGGGCGACGGTAGTAAATAAGATGATCCCTACAAAATTTCAAGAAGTGTTCTCCCTAAGCGTGCACCGTTGCTACGGTTAAATCGTTTCTAAGCACCACGTGATGATCGGGTGTGATGGATCCTTACGTTCACATACAGCGGGTGTAAGACAGTTTTACACAAATAAAACACTTAGGGTTAACTTGCGAGCCTAGCATGTGCGGACATGGCCTCGGAACACGGAGACCGAAAGGTCGAACACGAGTCGTATGGAAGATCGATCAACATGAAGATGTTCACCGATGATGACTAGTCCGTCTCACGTGATGATCGGACACGGGCTAGTCGACTCGGATCGTGTAACACTTAGATGACTAGAGGATGTCTAATCTAAGTGGGAGTTCATAATTTTGATTAAGAACTTTATTATCATGAACTTAGTCTAAAACCTTTGCAAATATGTCTTGTAGATCAATGGCCAGCGCTAATGTCAACATGAACTTCAGCGCGTCCTAGAAAACCAAGCTGAAAGATGATGGCAGCAACTATCTGGATGGGTCGAAACTTGAGATCATCCTCATAGCTGCCGGGAAGCAATATGTCCTAGAAGGACCGCTAGGTGCCGCTCCGTCGAAGAACCAAGGCGTTATGAGCGCAGCAAACTTCGTCTTGATGATTACTCCCTCGTTCGATGCGGCATGCTCTACAGCTTAGAACCGGGGCTCCAAAAGCGTTTTGAGCATCACGGAGCATATGAGATGTTGAAGAGCTGAAACTAGTTTTCCAAGCTCATGCCGGTCGAGAGATATGATGTCTCCGACAAGTTCTCTGATTGTAAGATGGAGGAGAACAGTTACATCGATGAACACATCACGAAGATGTCTAGGTTGCCGCATACGTATGACCCAGTTGAACATTAACCTCCCGGATGAGGCGGTCATTGGCAGAATCCTCGATCGCTCCCACCAAGCTACAAGAGCTTTGTGATGAACTACAACATGCGAGGGATGGTAAAGACCATTCTGAAGTGTTCTCGATCTTTGAAGTCGTGAGAGGCTGAAATCAGAAAGAACATCAAGTGTTGATGGTCAATAAGACCACTAAGTTCAAGAAGGGCAAGGGTAAGAAGAACTTCAAGAAGGGCGGCAAAGATGTTGCGGCGCCCGTAAGCTTTGCTTGGGAAGAAGTCAAAGAATGGACCCAAGCACGAGGTGAGTGCTTTTATTGCAAGGGAAGGGGCCTTTGGGCGGAACTGCCCCAAATACTTAGCGGATAAGAAGGCCGCAACACCAAAGGTATATTTGATATACATGTAATTGATGTGTACCTTACCGATTACTCGTAGTAACTCACGGGTATTTGATACGGTGCCGTTGCTCACATATGTAACTCACAGCAAGAGCTGCGGAATAAGCGGAGGCTGGCGAAGGGCGAGGTGACGATCTTGCGTCGGGAATGGTTCGAGTCGATGTGATCGCCGTCGACACGCTGCCTCTACATTTACCTCTGGGATTAGTTTTAAACCTCAATAATTGTTATTTAGTGCCAAGTTTGAGCATGAACATTGTATCTGGATCTCGTTTGATCTGAGATGGCTACTCATTTAAGTCGAGAATAATGGTTGTTCGATTTATATGAGAGATATGTTTTATGGTCATGCTCCGATGGTCAATGGTTTATTCTTGATGAATCTCGGCGTAATATTACACATGTTCATAGTGTGGATGCCAAAAGATGTAAAGTTGATAACGATAGTCCCACATACTTGTGGCATGCCGCCTTGGTCACATTGGTGTCAAGCGCATGAAGAAGCTCCATCTTGATGGACTTTTGGAGTCTCTTGATTATGAATCGTTTGACACATGCGAACCATGCCTCTTAGGCAAAATGACCAAGACTCCGTTCTCCGAAACAATGGGCGAGCAACCAACTTGTTGGAAATCATACATACCGATGTGTGCGGTCCAATGGCGTTGAGGCTCGCGGAGGATATCGTTATGTTCTCACTCTCACGGATGACTTGAGTAGATATGGGTATGTCTACTTAATGAAACACAAGTCTGAGACCTTTGAAAAGTTCAAGGAATTTCAGAGTGAGGTAGAGAATCAACGTGACCGAAAGATAAAGTTCCTCTGATCGGATCGTGGGGAGAATACTTAAGTCACGAATTTGGTACACACTTAAGAAAATGTGGAATCGTTTCACAACTCACGCCGCTGGAACACCTCGGTAAAACGGTGTGTCGAGCGTCGTGTCGCACTCTATTGGATATGGTGCGGTCTATGATGTCTCTTACCGATTTACGCTATCATTTTGGGGATCGCTCTAGAGACAGCTACATTCACTTT